>UESW01001585.1:0-13425 GCA_900491605.1 Calamus simplicifolius | reverse complement strand
TTGCTTGAGATTAATGAAGGCAAATGCAAGGTAACTATAAAGTGCAGTGAATAAGATAGAGATAGAGAAAGAGACAATAGAACACGGCAAACACAAAAGATTTTATAGTGGTTCGGTGTATCCAACACCTACGTCCACTCCCAAGATTCACTTGGGTCCACACTATAATCACCCTAGATTACAGCCGAGTTGTTTTACAAGCTCACAACTCAAACTTGTTGTTTTCCGGGCGCACAACGAACCCAGCTGGTTTTCAAGGGCTCACCAGCACAAAAACCCTAACACAAGCTTAACCAAGCTTGAACCGAGGTAAAACTACCTCCTCTAGTTCAATCCCCCAGATTGAACTAGGCACAAACAAAATAAGTATTGTTTTTGAATACAAAGCTCCTCAATGAGCAAATATACAAATTAAGAATAACAAGGTTTAGAAAAGCCTGATTTGTAGATTGGTTGGCTTTTGAGCTTTTCTTCTTTTCTTCTTCTTCTTCTCCTTGCTGGATTGAATCAAGCCTCAGCTCCGATTCTTCACAGTTGAAGCAGTTGAGAAGAGTTGAAAAGCAAGAAATGAATCTCCTTTCTCCAAGTTGGGAAATCCACCAAGACTTTGATTTGAATGCTTTGGATTCCTCTTGAGCTTTTTGGAGTGGAGTGGATTTGAGCTAGAAGGTTTTCCTTTCAAGATTCAAGCTCTCGGATTTTTGAAATGGGATTTGTCTATCTCAGATTTTCTCTTTTTCTTTTTTTCTTTTTCGTTCTTTTTTTTTGAACAATAGACTTCCCTTTTTATAGATTTCTTTTACACCATTTTTGGAAGAAAACTATCCGTTGGAGTGTACCTTGTATCAAAATATATCCGTTAGAAATAAGTAAAATAGAAATATTACCGTTAGAGCTGATCTGGCAACTTTGATTTTTCGTTCCAGGTGGGTTGGAGTCGACTCTAACTTTTCTGGAGTCGGCTCTAGCTCGAGGCATTTAAAATGTATTTCTGGAGTCGTCTCTGGCTTTTCTGGGGTCGACAAGAAACTTTTCCGGAGTCGACTCTAACTTACCCGGAGTCGACTCTAGGTCGGGGCCAGAAAAATCGACTTTCTGCTTCTTCTGTGAGAGTCGACTCTAACAGTCTCGGAGTCGACTCTAACTCCGTGCCAGTTCCGGAGTCGGCTCTGTGATTCTCGGAGTCGACTCTAATGTCTGCAATTCTTACCTAGACATTAGATCGATCCAGAACACATGTAACTCCTGATTTTGATCATTCAATAGTCTTATAATCTGAAACACTAAATCAAAATCATTAGAGCCTTCAAAAATTATACTCAAATAGTTTTGTTAATCATCAAAATCATCAATTGGGTCAACACAATCAATCCGATCGGCGATGATCCGACGGTTGCGATCGATCCAAGCCATGATCCCGATCGGGGATGATCGATCATACCATTGCGATCCATCCGATCAGAGACGATCTGATGGCTGCGATCGATCCAAACCCTGATCCGGATCGGCGATGATCGATCGATCGGACATTGCAATCCATCCAATAGGCGACGAACCGATGGTTGCGATCGATCCAAGCCATGATCCCAATCGATGATGATCGATCGAACCGTTGCGATCCATCCAATCGGCAACGATTCAAAGGTTGCGATCGATCGAAGCTATGATCTCGATCGACGATAATCGATCGGACCGTTGCGATGCATCCGATCGAAGACGATCCGATGGTTGCGATCGATCCAAGCCATGATCCGGATCGGCGATGATCGATCGGACTGTTGCGATCCATCCGATCGGCGATGATCCGATGGTTGCGATCGATCCAAGCCATGATCCCAATCGGCAATGATCGATCGGACCATTGCAATGCATCCGATCGGAGACGATCCAATGGTTGCGATCGATCCGAGCAATGATCCTAATCGACGATGATCGATTGATCGGTTGCGATCGACCGGAGCCATGATCTGGATCGGTGATGATCGATCGGATCGTTTAGATCCATCCTATCGGCGATGATCTGACCGTTGCGATCGATCCAACCCATGATCCTGATCGGCAATGATCGATCAGACCGTTGCGATGCATCCGATCAGAGACGATCCGACGATTGCGATCAATTTGAGCCATGATCCTGATCGACGATGATTGATCAAACCGTTGCGATCCATCCGATCGGATACGATCTGATGGTTGCGATCGATCGGAGCCATGCTCCGGATCGGCGATGATCAATCGGACCATTGTGATCCATCCGATCGGCGACGATCCAACTGTTGTGATCGATCCAAGCCATAATCCCGAGTGGCGATGATCGATCAGACCGTTGCGATGCATCCGATCGAACACGATCCGACGATTGCGATCGATCCAAGCCATGATCCCGATCGGCAATGATCGATCAGACCGTTGGATCCAACCGATCTGCGATGATCCAACGGTTGCTATTGATCCAAGCAAAAATCCCGATCGGCGATGATCGTTCGGTCCTTTGTGATGGATCCGATCAGAGATGATCTGACGGTTTCGATCGATCCGAGCAATGATCCGGATCGGCGATGATCGATCGAACCGTTTGTGATCCATCCGATCGGCGACGATCTGATGATTGCGATCGATCGAAGCCATGATCCTGATCGGTGAGATCGATCGGACCGTTGCGATGCATCCGATCAGAGACGATCCAACGGTTGCGATCGATCAGAGCCATAATCCATATCGACGATGATCGATCGGACCGTTGCGATCCATCCGATCATCGATGATCCGATGGTTGCAATCAATCCAAGCCATGATCCCGATCGGCGATGATCGATCGAACCGTTGCGATGCATTCGATCGGAGATGATCCGATGGTTGCAATCGATCCGAGCCATGATCCTGATCGGCGATGATCGATCAGACCATTGTGATCCATGCAATCGGAGATGATCCGATGGTTGTGATCGATCGGAGCTATGATTCGGATCGGCAATGATCGATCGGACCATTGCGATCCATCCGATCGGCGATGATCCGATGGTTGCGATCGATCCAACCCATGATCCCAATCGGTGATGATCGATCGGACCGTTTCGATGCATCCGATCGAAGACGATCCGATGGTTGTGATCGATCCAAGCCATGATCCATATCGGTGATGATCGATCGGACCATTGCGATCCATCCGATCGGAGATGATCCGATGGTTGCGATCGATCCGATCCATGATCCTAATCGGCGATGATCGATCGAACCGTTGCGATCCATCTAATCCGACTGTTGTGATCGATCCAAGCCGTGATCCCCATAGGAGATGATCGATCGGACCGTTGCGATCCATCCGATTGGAGTTGATCCGACGATTGCGATCGATCCGAGCCATGATCCAGATCGACGATGGTCGATCGGACCATTGCGATACATCCGATCGGCGAAGATCCAACGGTTGCAATCGATCAAGGCCATGATCCGATCGGCAAAGATCAATCGGACCATTGCAATCCATCCAAATGGTGACCATCCGATGGTTGCGATCGATCCAAGCCATGATCCCGATCGAAGATGATCGATCGGACCGTTGCGATGCATCCGATTGGAGATGATCCGATGGTTGCGATCGATCCGAGCCATGATCTTGATCGGCTATGATTGATCGAACCGTTGCGATCCATCCGATCGGAGACGATCCGATGGTTGCGATCGATCGGAGCCATAATCCGGATCGGCGATGATCGATCGGACCATTGCGATCCATCCGATCGGCTACCATCCGACGGTTGCGATTGATCCAAGCCATGATCCCAATCAGCGATGATCGATCGGACCGTTGCGATCCTTCCGATCGACGATGATTCAACGGTTGCGATCGATCTAAGCAATGATCCCGATTGGCGATGATCGAACGGACCATTGCAATCCAACCCATCGGCGATGATCCAACGGTTGCGGTCGATCCAAGCCATGATCCCGTTCAGCGATGATCGATCGGACCGTTGCGATGCATCCAATCGGAGACGATCCAACAGTTGCGATCGATCCGAGCCATGATCTTGATTGGCGATGATCGATTGGACCGTTGTGATCCATCCGATCGGCGATGATTCGATGGTTGTGATTGATTCAACCCATGATCTCGATCGGCGATGATCGATCGGACCATTGCGATCCATCCGATCGGTGATGATCCAACAGTTGCAATCGATCCTAGCCATGATTCCGATCCGCGATGATCAATCGGACCATTGCGATGCTTCCAATCGGGGACTATCCGATGGTTGCGATCGATCCGAGCCATGATCCTGATCGATGATAATCGATCAGACCGTTGCGATCCATCCGATCAAAGACGATCCGACGGTTGCGATCGATTGGAGCCATGATTCGGATCGGTGATGATCGATCAGACCATTGCGATCCATCCGATCGGCAATGATCCGATGGTTGCGATCGATCCAAGCCATGATCCCGATCGGCGATGATCGATCGGACCGTTGCGATACATCCGATCGGAAACGATCCGACGATTGGGATCGATCCGAGCCATAATCCTAATCAGCGATGATCGATCGGACTGTTGTGATCCATCTTATCGTAGATTATACGGCGGTTGCGATCGATCCGAGCCATGATCCTGATCAGCGATGATCGATCGGACCGTTGCGATCCATCCGATCGAAGACGATCCGAAGTTTACGATCGATCCGAGCTATGATCCTGATCGGCGATGGTCGATCGGACCATTGTGATGCATCCGATCGAAGATGATCCGACGGTTGCGATCGATCCGAGCCATGATCCTGATCGGCGATGATCGATCGGACCGTTGCGATCCATCTGATCGGAGATGATCCGACGGTTGTGATCGATCCGAGCCATGATCCTGATCGACGATGATCGTTCGGACCGTTGCGATCCATTCGATCGAAGACGATCCGAAGGTTGCGATCAATCCGAGCTATGATCCTGATCAGCGATGATCGATCGATCGGACCATGGCGATCCATCCGATAGGTGACGATCCGACGATAGCCATCGATCCAAGCAATGGTCTCGATTGGCGATGATCGATTGAACCGTTGCGATCCATCCGATCAGAGTTGATCCGATGGTTACGATCGATCCGAGCCGTGATCCGAATCGACGATGGTCGATCGGACCATTGTGATCCATCCGATCGGTGATCCCGATCGGCGATCAATCAGATTGCGATCAATCCGATCGACGATCTGACGGTTGCGATCGATCCAAGCCATGATCCTGATTGGGGATGATCGATCGGACCGTTGATCCATCCGATTAGACACAATCTGATGGCGCGATGAACCCTGATCCGGATCGGCGATGATCGATCGATCGGACGATCCATCCAATAGGCAACGATCCGATGGTTGCGATCGATCGCCATCCCGATCGACGATGATCGATCGGATCGATCCATCGATCGACGATAATTAAAGATCGATCGATGATCGATCAATGATAATCGATGGACCATTGCGATGCATCCATTGAAGATGATCCGATCGATCGATCCAAGCCATGATCCAGATCGGCAATGATCGATCGATCGATCCATCCGATCGGCGATGATCCGATGGTTGCGATCATCCAAGCCATCGGCAATGATCGATCGGATTGCGCATTCGATCGGAGATGATCCATTGCGATCGATTCGAGCAATGATCCGATCGGCGATGATGATCGAACGGTTGCGATCGATCGGAGCCATGATGATCGACGATGATCGATCGGATCATTTAGATCCGTCCGATGGCGATCTGATCGTGATCGATCCAACCCATGATCGATGATGATCGATCAGACCGTTGCAATGATCCGATCGGAGACGATCCGATGGTTGCGATCAATTCGAGATGATCCGATGGTGATCAATCGAACCGTTGCGATCCATCCGATCGGATACGCCGACGGTTGCGATCGATCCCATGCTTCGGATCGGCGATGATCAATCGATCGGGCGACGATCCGACTTGTGATCGATCCATCCGATCGATCGGACCATTGATGCTTCCATCGAAGACGATCCAATGATTGCGATCGATCCAAGCGATCCCCCCGATCGGCGTGATCGATCCCGTTTGGATGATCGGTCGATCCGGGTTGCGATCGATCCAAGTAAAAAATCGATCGATGATCGATCGGACCTTTGTGATGCATCGATCGCCATTTCGATCGATCCGAGAATGATCCAGATCGGTGATGATCGATCGGACCGTTGCGATGATCAATCCGAAGCATCGATGATCCGATCGGCGATCGGCCATGCGATGCATCGATCGGACCGATTGCGATCGATCGATCCGATGATCGGGCGATGATCATCGATGGATTGCGATCGATCCGAGCCATGATCCTAATCAGCGATGATCGATCGAACCATTGCGATCCATCCGGTCCAATGGTTGCGATCGATCCAAGCAGTGATCCCAATAGGCGATGATCGATCTGACCATTGCGATCCATCTGATTGGAGTTGATCCGATGATTGCGATCGATCCAAGCCATGATCCAGATCGATGATGGTCAGTCGGACCGTTGCGATCCATCCGATCGGCGAATATCCGACCGTTGCAATCGATCCAGGCCATGATCCCGATCGGCAAAGATCAATCGGACCATTGCAATCCATCCGAATGGTGACCATCCGATGGTTGCGATCGATCCAAGCCATGATCCCGATCGGGGATGATCGATCGGACTGTTGCGATGCATCCGATCGGAGACGATCCGATGGTTGCGATCAATCCGAGCCATGATCCTGATCGGCTATGATCGATTGGACCGTTACGATCCATCCGATCGGAGACGATCCGACGGTTGAGATCGATCGGAGCCATGATCCGGATCGGCGATGATCGATCGGACCATTGTGATCCATCCGATCGGCTACCATCCAACGGTTGCGATTGATCCAAGCCATGATCCCGATCGGTGATGATCGATCGGACCGTTGTGATCCTTCCGATCGAAGATGATTCAACGGTTTGATCGATCCAAGCAATGATCTCGATTGGCGATGATCGAATGAACCGTTGCGGTCCAACCCATCGGCAATGATCCAACGGTTGTGGTCGATCCAAGCCATGATTCTGTTCGGCGATGATCGATCGAACCGTTGCGATGCATCCGATCGGAGATGATCTGACGGTTGCGATCGATCCGAGCCATGATCTTGATTGGTGATGATCGATTGGACCGTTGCGATCTATCCGATCGGTGATGATTCGATGGTTGCGATCGATTTAACCCATGATCCCGATCGGCGATGATCGATCGGACCATTGCGATCCATCCGATCAGTGATGATCCAACAGTTGCGATTGATCCTAGCCATGATCCCGATCCGCGATGATTGATCGGACCGTTGCGATGCTTCCGATCGGGGACTATCCGACGGTTGCGATCGATTCGAGCCATGATCCTGATCGACGATGATCGATCAGACCGTTGCAATCCATCCGATCGAAGATGATCCAATGGTTGCGATCGATTGGAGCCATGATCCGGATCGGCGATGATCGATTGGACCATTGCAATCCATCCGATCGGCAACGATCCGATGGTTGTGATCGATCCAAGCTATGATCCCGATCGGCGATGATCGATCAGACCGTTGCGATGCATCCGATTGAAAATGATCCAACGGTTGGGATCAATCCGAGCCATCATCCTGATCGGCGATGATCAATCAGACCGTTGTGATCCATCCGATCGTAGATGATACGGCGGTTGCGATCGATCCGAGCCATGATCTTGATCGACGATGATCGATCGGACCGTTGCGATCCATCCGATCGAAGATGATCCGAAGTTTAGATCGATTCGAGCTATGATCCTGATCGGCAATGATCGATCGATCGGACCATGGCGATCCATCTGATAGGCGATGATCCGATGGTTGCGATCGATCCAAGCAGTGATTACGATAGGCGATGATCAATCCGATCATTTCAATGCATCTGATCGGAGTTGATCCAACGGTTGCAATCGATCCGAGCCATGATTCGGATTGACGATGTCAATCGGACCGTTGCGATCCATCCGATCGACGAAGATCCGACGGTTGCAATCGATCCAGGCCATGATCCCGATCGGCGAAGATCAATTGGACCATTGCGATCCATCCGATCGGCAACGATCTGATGGTTGCGATCGATCCAAGCCATGATCCCGATCGGCGATGATCGATCGGACAGTTTGCGATGCATCCGATCGGAGACGATCCGACAGTTACGATCGATCCGAGCCATGATCCTAATCGGCGATGATCAATCGGACCGTTGCGATCCATTCGATCAGAGATGATCCGACGGTTGCAATCGATCGGAGCCATGATCCTATCAGCGATGATCGATCGGAGCCATGATCTTGATCAGCGATGATCGATCGAACCATTGCAATGCATCCGATCGGAGACGATCCGACGGTTGCGATCGATCCGAGCCAAGATCCTAATCGGCGATGATCGATCGGACCGTTGCATTCCATCCGATTGGAGATGATCCGACGTTGCGATCGATCCAAGCCATGATCCTAATCAACGATGATCGATCGGACCATTGCGATGCATCCGATCGGAGACGATCCAATGGTTGCGATGGATCTGAGCCATGATTCAGATCGGCAATGATCGATCAGACCATTGCGATCCTTCCGATCGATGATGATCCGACAGTTGCGATCGATCCAAGCAATGATCCCGATCGGCGATGATCGATCAGACCATTGCGATCCATTCTATCGGCGACGATCCGACGGTTGCGGTTGATCCAAGCCATGATCCTGATCGGCGATGGTCGATCAGACCGTTGTGATGCATCCGATCAGAGACGATCCGACGGTTGCGATCGATCAAGCCATGATCTTGATCAGCGATGATTGATCGGACCTTTGTGATCCATCCGATCGGCGATGATCCTATGGTCGCGATTGATTCAAGCCTCGATCCCAATCCACGATGATCGATCGGACCGTTGTGATTCATCCGATCGGTGACGATCCAACTGTTGCTATCGATCCAAGCCATGATTCCGATCAGCGATGATCAATTGGACCGTTGCGATGCATCTGATCGGAGATAATCCGATGATTGAGATAGATCCGAGCCATGATCCTGATCGATGATGATTGATTGGACCGTTGCGATCAATCCGATCGAAGATGATCCGATGGTTGCGATCGATCGGAGCCATGATCCGGATCGGTGATGATCGATCGGACCGTTGCGATTCATCCGAGCCATGATCCCAATCGACGATGATCGATCAGACCATTTGATGCATCCGATCGAAGATGATCCGATGGTTGCGATCGATCTGAGCCATGATCCGAAATGGCGATGAGCGATCAGACTGTTGCGATCCATCCGATCAGCGAAGATCCGACGGTTGCGATCGATCCAAGCCATGATCCTGATCAGCGATGATCGATCGGACCGTTGCGATCCATCCGATTGGAGTTGATCCGACGGTTGCAATCGATCCAAGCCATGATCCAGATCGATAATGGTCGATCGAACCGTTGCGATCCATCCGATCGGCAAAGATCCGATGGTTGCAATCGATCCAGGCCATGATCCCGATTGGCAAAGATCAATCGGACCATTGCAATCCATCTGAACGGCGACCATCCGACGGTTGCAATCGATCCAAGCCATGATCCCGATCGGGGATGATCGATCGGACCGTTACGATGCATTCGATCGAAGACGATTCGATGGTTGTGATCGATCCGAGCCATGATCCTGATCGGCTATGATCGATCGGACAGTTGCGATCCATCCGGTCGGCTACCATTCGATGGCGCGATTGATCCAAGCCATGATCCTGATCGGCAATGATCGATCGGACTGTTGCGATCCTTCTGATCGATGATGATTCGATGATTGCGATCGATCCAAGCAATGATCCTGATTGGCGTTTGATCGAACGACCATTGCGATCCAATCCATCGGCGACGATCCAACGGTTGCGGTCGATCCAAGCCATGATCCCGTTCGGCGATGATCGATCAGACCATTGCGATGCATCCGATCGGAGATGATCCGACGATTGTGATCGATCCAAGCCATGATCTTGATTGGCGATGATCGATTGGACCATTGCGATCCATTCGATCGGCGATGATCCGATGGTTGCGATCGGTCCAACCCATGATCCCGATCGGCGATGATCGATCGGACCGTTACGATCCATTCGATCGGTGACGATCCAACAGTTTGCGATCGATCCTAGTCATGATCCCGATCTGCAATGATCGATCGGACCATTGCGATGCTTTCGATCAGGGACATCCGACGGTTGCGATCGATCCAAGCCATGATCTTGATCGACGATGATCGATCAGACCGTTGCGATCCATCCGATCGAAGATGATCCGACGGTTGCGATCGATTGGAGCCATGATTCGGATCGGCGATATCGATCGAACCATTGCGATCCATTCGATCGGCAATGATCCGATGGGTTGTGATCGATCCAAGCCATGATCCCGATCGGCGATGATCGATCGGACCGTTGCGATGCATCCGATCGGAAACGATCCAACGGTTGGGATCGATCCGAGCCATGATCCTGATCGGCGATGATCGTTCGGACCGTTGCGATCCAACCGATTGTAGATGATACGGCAGTTGCGATCGATCCGAGCCATGATCCTAATCGGCGGTGATCGATCGGACCGTTGCGATCCATCCGATCGAAGACGATCCGAAGGTTACGATCAATCCAAGCTATGATCCTGATCGGCGATGATTGATCGATCGGACCGTGGTGATGCATCCGATAGGCGATGATCCGATGGTTGCGATCTATCCAAGCAGTGATCACGATAGGCGATGATCGATCCGACCAATTCAATGCATCCAATCAGAGTTGATCCGACGGTTGCAATCGATCCAAGCCATGATCCGGATTGACGATGGTCGATCAGACCGTTTCGATCAATCCGATCGGCGAAGATCCAACGGTTGCAATCGATCTAGGCCATGATCCCGATCGGCGAAGATCAATTGGACCGTTGTGATCCATCCGATCAGCAATGATCCAACGGTTGCGATCCATCCAAGCCATGATCCCGATCGGCGATGATCGATCGGACTGTTGCAATGCATTCGATCGAAGATGATCCGACGGTTGTGATCGATCCGAGCCATGATCCTGATCGGTGATGATCGATCAGACCGTTGCGATCCATCCGATCAAAGATGATTCGACGGTTGCAATCGATCGGAGCCATGATCCTGATCGGTGATGATCGATCGGACCATTGCAATGCATCCGATCGGAGACGATCCGACGGTTGCGATTGATCCGAGCCAAGATCCTGATCGATCGGACCATTGCGATCCATCCAATCAGAGACAATCCGATGGTTGTGATCGATCCGAGCCATGATCCTAATCGGCTATGATCGATCGGACCGTTGCGATGCATCCGATCGGAGACGATCCGACGGTTTGCGATCGATCCGAGCCATGATCCGAATCGGTGATGATCGATCGGACCATTGCGATGCATCCCATCGGCGATGATCCGACAGTTGCGGTCGATCCAAACCATGATCCCAATCGGTGATGATCAATCAGACCGTTGTGATGCATCCGATCAGAGACGATCCGACAGTTGCGATCAATCAGAGCCATGATCTTGATCGGCGATGATCGATCGGACCTTTGCGATCCATTCGATTGGTGATGATCCTATGGTTGCGATCGATCCAAGCCTCGATCCCGATCCGCGATGATCGATCGGACCGTTGCGATTCATCCAATCGGTGACGATCCAACGGTTGCTATAGATCCAAGCCATGATCCCGATCAGCGATGATCAATCGGACCATTGTGATGCATCCGATCGGAGACTATCCGATGGTTGAGATAGATCTAAGCCATGATCCTGAGCGATGATGATCGATCGGACTGTTGCGATCCATCCGATCGAAGATGATCCGATGGTTGCAAGCGATCGGAGCCATGATCCAGATCGGCGATGATCGATCGAGCCGTTGCGATCCATCTGAGCCATGATCCCAATCGGCGATGATCGATCGAACCGTTTGATGCATCCGATCGAAGATGATCCGATGGTTGCGATCGATCCAAGCCATGATCCGAAACGGTGATGATCGATCGGACCGTTGCGATCTATCCGATCAGGAAGATCCAACGGTTGCGATCGATCCAAGCCATGATCCCGATCGGTGATGATCAATCGGACCATTGTGATCCTTCCGATTGGAGTTGATCCGACGGTTGCGATCGATCCGAGCCATGATCCGGATCGATGGTGGTCGATCGGACCGTTGCGATCCATCCGATCGGCGAAGATCCGACGGTTGCAATCGATCCAGGGCCATGATCCCGATCGGCGAAGATCAATTGGACCATTGCAATCCATCCGAACGGCGACCATCCGACGGTTGCGATCGATCCAAGCCATGATCCCGATCGGGGATGATCGATCGGACCGTTGTGATGCATCCGATCGGAGACGATTCGATGGTTGCGATAGATCTGAAGCCATGATCATGATCGGCTATGATCGATCGAACCATTGCGATCCATCCGATCGGAGATGATCCGATGGTTGCGATCGATCAAGCCATGATCCGGATCGGTGATGATGATCGGACCGTTGCGATCCTCCGATCGGCGACCATCCGATCGGTTGCGATTTATCTAGCCATGATCCCGATCGGCGATGATCGATCAGACCGTTGCGATCCTTTCGATCGATGATGATTTGACGGTTGCGATCGATCCAAGCAATGATCCCGATTGGTGATGATCGAACGGACCATTGCGATCCAACCCATTGGCGACGATCCAATGGTTGCGATCGATCCAAGCCATGATCCCGTTCGGTGATGATCGATCGAACTATTGCGATGAATCCGATCGGAGATGATCCGACGGTTGCGATCGATCCGAGCCATGATCTTGATGGCGATGATTGATTGGACCGTTGCAATCCATCCGATCGGCGATGATCCGATGGTTGCGATCGATCCAACCCATGATCCCGATCGGCGATGATCGATCGGACCATTGCGATCCATCCGATCGGTGACGATCCACAGTTGTAATCAATCCTAACCATGATCCCGATCTACGATGATCGATCGGACCGTTGCGATGCTTCCGATCGGAGACTATCCGACGGTTGTGATCGATCCGAGCCATGATCCTGATCGACGATGATCGATCAGACCATTGCGAACTATCCAATCGAAGATGATCCGATGGTTGCAATCGATTGGAGCCATGATCCGGATCGGCGATGATCGATCGGACCATTGCGATCCTCCTATCGGCAATGATCCGATGGTTGCGATCGATCCAAGCCATGATCCCGCGATCGGCGATGATCGATCGGACCTTTGCAATGCATCCGATCAAAAATGATCTGACGGTTGGGATCGATC
>UESW01001584.1:385980-412679 GCA_900491605.1 Calamus simplicifolius | reverse complement strand
ATCTCAACTCCAAAGTCTTCAACGGTCAAGGATCTTGCTGAGGCTTGATTCGACACTTCAAGAGGAGTTAGAGAGGAGAAGGAAGAAAGCCAAAGCCACATCCATCTGCTATCTTATCAGGCTTTTCTAACCTTTTATTCTTTTATACTCAATTTGTATATTTTCTCAAGGGGAGCTGTTCAATACTTAAACTCTGAATATTTTGATTGGTTGCTGATTCAATCAGTGGATTGAATCAGTGGAGGTTGATACACCTCGTTACAAGCCGGAGTGCTTGTGTTGGGTTAGTTGTGAGCCCGTGAAAAACAACGTGTAGGGTTTTGTGCTGGTAAGCCCGAGTAAAACCAGCTGGGTTCGTTGTGCGCCCATGAAAAACAACAAGTTTGAGTTGTGAGCTTGGAAAACAACTCAACTGTAATCTGAGGAGATTATAGTGTGGACCCAAGTGAATCTTGGGAGTGGACGTAGGTGTTGGTTGCACCGAACCACTATAAAATTATCTTGTGTTTGCCATGCTATATTTTCTCTCTCTCTATCTCTCTTTATTATTTGCTTGTGCATTGCTTCTTAGTTAATTTCACTCACTTGCACATCTTGAGCAAATCTGTTTAAAACATTTCAAAAAGTCTTAAATTTTTAAGAACCCAATTCACCCCCCCTCTTGGGTTGCCATCTGGGCCAACAATTGGTATCAGAGCAAGTGCTCATTTAGAATTTGATCTCACGATCAAGGGCTAAAGATCCTTATGGCAACGTAAAGTGGTTCATATTTTGCTGAAGGTCATTCTACGAATCGACCTCCTTTATTTAATAGAACCAACTATTCATATTGAAAAGCTAGAATGAGAATATTCATTCAAGCTTCGGACTATGAATTGTGGGGAGTAATAATAAATGGACCTAGTACACCCACACACCTTATTTATGGCACTATGTTCCTAAACCCGAAAGGAATTGGAATGATAATGATAGGAGAATGGCACAACTAAATGCTAAGACCATTAATATTTTATATGTTCCTTAGACTCAAATGAATTCAACCGAATCTCAACTTGTAATTCCGCGAAAGAAATTTGGGATAGGTTGGAAATAACTCATGAAGGAACAAACCAAGTAAAAGAATCAAAGATAAATATTTTGGTTCATAAATATGAATTATTTACTATGGAACAAAATGAAACCATCACATGCATGTTCACTAGATTCACTGATATTGTGAATGGTTTAAAAAGTCTTGGAAAAGTTTATACTAACTCTGAGCTTGTTCGCAAATCCTTAGGTCACTTCCAAGGACTTGGGAAGCCAAGGTGACCGCCATACAAGAAGCCAAAGATCTGAACATCTTACCATTGGAAGAGCTTCTGGTTCGCTGATGACTCATGAGCTTCAAGTTAAACAACATGTCAATGAGGATGAGTCAAGAAAGAAGAAGACCATCGCCCTCAAAGCTGCGGAAAAGGAAATAAGTAGCAGCGATGATGAAGAGGATGATGATGATGAGACAGCCCTCCTTGCAAGGAAATTCAAGAAATTTATGCAAAGAAGGAGGCCCTTCCACAAAAAGAGATTTGTTTCAAAAATGGAAGGAGAAAAAGAAAAGGATAAGAAAAAGGAAAAGGACAAAGAGAAAGAGCCCTTAGTATGCTATGAATGTAAAAAGCCAGGGCATTTTAGATATGACTGTCCTTTACTTAAGAAGGCCTAATGGGAAAAATATGCAGAAGCTCTAGTGCCCAGACCATAGACCCTGCGGTCTCGCGGCTGAGCACCAACAGCCTCCAAAAATACACGCCGACTCTCCTCTGCTGAGAGTTCAACGGGCATCTCCCCATCAGTGGAGTCGACCTGCGATGCTTGGGAGCAAAGCTCCTCGACTCGTGTCTTTAAATTATAAAATCAATAATAAATGAGTTAATAAATTTCTCAAAATAAAATTTTAGAAATTAAACAGATACTACATAAATCTAATTTCTTACCGCAACCTCCCGTGATCGCGTGTCGACCCAGGAACCGTCCCTTCTGGTGTGTGTCGCCCTGAATAGACGAAACTCACCAGGATCTCCGCCCTCTTGCTCAGACTAATAATAAAAAAATTGATATTAATACAAATATTTGTAAATAACTAAATTAGTAATTAAAATATTTATATTTTCTTACCATACACCGTCTGTGCTCCTGAATCGAAATGGAGCCCGAAGTATGGCAGGAGAGACCCATGCCAGGACCATCCTTCTCGGATCGGTGGTTCGTGCTGGCTGATGCGGACCTCCTGCGCCAGCCATCGGACTGCCAGGCCTGCTACCACTCGTGCCAAATACCCTCTGGCACATGCGTAGGATGCTGACCCGATGACCTCCAATGATGAAGCATGTCGGAGTATTGGCATCCCGTCAGAGCCTCCTATGCTGCCCTAATGGCATCATGGCTGGCAGGGTCCCACGTAAACTTTTTATGCATTAAAATAAATAGTTAATTTCAAAATTTATTAAGATTAAGAAATTTTATATCAGTGATAAATTATATTTAATAAGTTTACCTGAAACTCAGAAAAATAAAACTCCCTCGTGGCTGGAGATACGTGGCGCCAATCGTAGCCACTGGGATCTGCATGCATCTGAAATACGGCGCTGATGTGGCTAGATACATGATGCTGCTCAATAAATCTGTTAAAAAATGCATGTTTATAAGTAATTGACTTAAAAATATAAACATATATTTTTAATTAGTATATACTTACAGCCCATGAGCATCAAGTCGAAGTACTGTGCGGCCGATGGTGGAAGAACTCTCGGAGGTATGTGCCGATCGGCTGGATGGTAATACCAATGCAGGATCACTGCCGACTGCTGGAAAGATCGATGGCTGTGCGATGTGTGGAGATCCAAACTCTCCATCTTCAAAGCTCATGTGATATGATGCAGCAGAGCTACGTCCCTGCTCACTCCGTATGTCGTCGGTAGATCTACCTCTGCCCGTCATACTGAAAATACTAAAGATTCATGCAATTAAATTATGATTAATGATTGACTATGTAAAAATTTACCACTTATAAATAAATTTGAATTTAAGAAAACCTCTATGTTTAATCGGTGTCATTTGTTTCGTGAAATGTTGGTTCAACATCCAATGCCGTATCAGACTGTGATTCAGTTTCATTATCATCGGAAGGAAACCGAACATTTGCATCTGCAATTTCTTGGACATCACCATTTGGATCTCTAAGTGATATTTCAGGAGCCCTTGTGTCGTCCTCAATTGCATGCATTTCCATCACATTCTATTGAAATGCAGGGCACTCGGCTGATTGACTTGATGAACTCTCCTCTAATAAGATTGTTGAACGTGGGACGATTTTAGAAACTGCCCACCAATCTCGCTTGTCGTTGCGCAAACTTGGATATCTGCAGTAAACACTTGCTGAGCTTGGGATGCAAGGATGAATGGGTCATATTTCTGCAATCTTCATCGATGGTTCACTTCAACCAAATTGTAGTCGTTATGAATCCTTTTGCCCATAGGAACTATCGGATCGAACCAATCGCAACGAAACAATATGGTTCATTTCATAGGCCAATCGGGATATTCAACTTCAACCATCTCTACTAACTTTTCGTAATAATCCTGCATATTTTCTCCAACACTTTCTCCTTTAACACACACGCCCCAGTTCTGCGTGCCTCTTGAAGCTGCTAATCGTTCAATCTGAAAATATTATCAGTTGGGGACCATGGACCGTTTACCTATAAATTAATAAGCTATTCACAACCAATTCGAAAAATTAAAGCCATTAATGAAATTGATTGAGTGATACTACTCACAAATTCATAAAACCAGTAAGCGAACTCCGTTTCTAACTTCTGTTTAATTGTAACTTGACTGATGTCGGGATTCATCTGTCGTTGTCTATCACAATACATCCTTATGGGATGATAAGGATTAAAACTGATGTTAGCAATTAAATATTGTGGTATATTGTAATTTAAATTAGAAGTTCCAATTAAGCATTGAAGTATACACTTACTCAATATATGGATCGACTTCTCTACAGTTCATTAGGATATAATAATGTGATGCATTATACTCCATATCGCTAAGATTTCTTGACTTCTGCCCCCCAAATGAACGGTCGATACCTTAAATTGATATTCTACCATCATTAGGTTCTCCTTCATCCATACATACGTCATCATTTCGATCAAGATTTCGGCTCCTCGTGTGGACGTGACCCTCAAAGTAATGTAAGGCAAAAGCTGAAACTTCTTCGACCAAGTGTGCATTGCATATAGAACCTTCAACCCTTGCCTTATTATGCACATTATTTTTTAACTTCTTAAGGTACCTATATATAAAGTTGAGATAAAAAATTAACCAATTTTCTCGCAATAAATAATATTTGAAATGTCAATATGTGTTAATGATGTATATTTACCTCTCGAAAGGATACATCCAGCGATACTGCACGGGACCAGCTATGCTCGCTTCGTATGATAAGTGAACCGGTAAATGCTCCATTGAGTCAAAAAACTGAGAGGAAATATTCGCTCCAGCTTGCATGAAATAATTGGAATTTCCTCCTCAAGCCTTGCCATGGATGCAGAAGTAATGACTGTGGCAGACAACTCCTTGAAGAACAAGCTGAGCTCTGTCAATGCCTTCCAGACATGTTGCGGAAGCAACTCATGAAAAGCTATAGGCAATAACCATTGCATAAAAACATGACAGTCGTGACTCTTCATGCCGAACAACTTGAGCTTATGCATGTCCACACACCTACCGATATTTGAGGCATAACCATCTGGAAATTTTAACCCTCTAAGCCAGTTACATAAAACTTCTCGTGAATTTCTATCAAGAGTGTAACAGGCTTTAGGATAGGTCCCGTCGGCACTCCTCCTCAAATCACCTCTTCTGCAATACTGATTAAGTTCTTCTCTTGACTTTGCAGTGTCTTTGGTTTTTCCCGGGATGTTTAGCACCGTGTTAAATATATTATCAAAGAAATTTTTTTGATATGCATAACATCCAAGTTGTACCGGATGAGATTTGTGCTCTAATACGGCAAATCCCAAAATATACTCCTCTTCTTCCAGTTATGTTCTTTACATATACGGTCATTTATTCTATCTGCATCGGGTTCCCAAGCATACCTCAACCCCAAATGCTCTATAGTATCAAATATATCCATGCCAGACATAATCTGTTCGGCGAATTTTGTGACTGCTTTGTTCTTCCGAAAGGCGGTCAAGTTACGCCTGTAAGGATGATTTGGAGGCAAGAACTTTCTATGATTATCAAACCATGACTGCTTACCACTCTTCTGCAATGTAAATGCATCCGAATCATACATGCAATGGGGGCATGCCAAACGTCCAGCAGTGCTCCAACCAGACAACATTGCATATGCCGGGAAGTCACTTATTGTCCACATCAAAGCAGCTCTCATGATGAAATTCTGTTTCATAGAAATGTCGTAGGCTAGGACTCCTGTTTCCCACAATATTTTCAATTCGGCCACCAACGGTTGCAGGAAGACATCAATCTTTTCCTTTGGATTTGATGGTCTTGGAACCAAAACTGTCAAAAACATTGCAGAATCTTTCATGCACTTCCATGGAGGAAGGTTATATACAGTCAGTATCATAGGCCAACATGAATACTGTTGCCCCGCTTGACCGAATGGTTGGAAGCCATCGGTACAAAGACCTAATCTGACATTCCTTATATCTTCAGCGAAATCAGGATGATTGTCATTAAAATGCTTCCAAGCTTTTGAATCTGATGGATGCCGCATTTCATCCTCTTTAGATTCATGTTTGGCATGCCATCTCATATCAGCAGCTGTAGCCTCAAATCTGTATAATCTCTGCAGGCGTGGAGTCAGAGGAAAGTAATGCATCCTCTTGTAAGGAACACTTTTCCTCCTACTTGTACTAGCTCCCCCTTCGCCATTTTTGTACCTCGATTGCCCACAAATCTTACACCATCTCAGCTCCGAGTCTTCACCCCAATATATCATACAATTGTTCAAGTAACAATCGATCTTATTAACGGGGAGCCCAAGCCCACGCAATAACTTCTTCGTTGAGTAAAAACTATCTGCTACAACATTATAATTTGACAAAATTTCCTTAATTAACCCAGCTACAATTAAACGTCTTTTTGATAATTGATGTTTGCCTTAATATTCAGCAACCGAGCAGCCGTCGACAACTGTGAATGACCCTCACAACCAGGATACAATTCTTGATTTGCAGCACGCAACATATCATAAAATTGCTGTGCATCTGGATTTGGTTCTTCCATAAATGTATTCTGATTGAATTCATTACCCGATGCATTCATCACCATTTCTTCATATGTGTTTAGATTCACAAATGGTTCATCAACGAGAATTGACACTTGTTGGCTTGTAACTGTTGGGGAGCGCGGAATACCCCCAAGATCACGGCTATAGCGTATGAGTAATACAAAAAAAAAACTTTTACCGTTCTAATCTAAGAGTAGAAGATCATACCTTCATATTTGAACTTTAGATCACTTTGATTCGATTGCTCGACCTCAACCTTTAGCCTTCTGCCGTATTCCCAAAAATACCTTCTTTCTCTCACAAGATGGTGGGATCTCTTGGCCGACCTAGGGTTTCTTGTTTTTCTTTTTCCTCAAAACGTTAACCCTAGCAACCAACTGAGAGGGTATTTATAGGGCTACAACAGGGACCAATAGGCAATATGAAAAGGACTTCCACGTAATTAAATATCCCAATCCTACCCCGGGTTAGGATTCAATTACGTAAATTACAATTTATTCCACTAAAGAATTATAATTGTATTCCTAATCATATTCGAATTATATTTTTGAGCCTTAATACTAAATACATATTATCTCCCCACGTTAAGATTACAGATATCCACCAATTAAATTTAATTACTGACAATATAATTTAATTGGCTTTTATTATCCTTGAGACTTATCCACTTAACTTATTTGATGTATCAGATTCAAAATCCACTTGCAGATTTGATACAATCAAAACTTATAAGCTTCCTCAAGGGGATATCATCAATCCAATTATCAGGACGTGGTTTCCTTCAACTATTAATATTCACCATATATATAATGTTATTGCCCAACCCACTGAGTTTATTATCTCATATAGAATCTCACTCTATGTGTAATCAAAGCAATAATCACTACATACACGTGTTTAGAAATAGAATTCGGATTAAGAGCATAAGTAATCATAATATTCATGAGTTTTAAATTATTTTATAAGTCAGTATAAAATAATTAACTCAACTGGGTCCTGTTCAATACACACAAAGTGTACTAGCACAAATATTTAGAATAAACCATTCCCCGTAGTCAAGACAGACCTACTAAAAATTTGTGCTACAGTTCTACTGATGGTGTGTCCAATTCCATCTAAAACTATGAATAATACACTTGTATTCCAAAAGAACTGATGATCTAGTCTTCTGTGTGTAAGCCGTACTCTACACACTAGATCAAATACTCTTTGTAAATACTAGACACATAATATAGTAAATGGCACACATTGCTCAAAATGAATTCTCATTAAAATATAAAGACATAACATAAAGCATATCTTTTAGTCTATATCTCTATCAGTAACAACGGCTTGAATTTCCTCTGGTTCACCATGATAGTACCAAACATGTAATCAGGAACAAACCCCTTTTTACACAGATGCACCTTAACAGTATCGACATCTCTGTAGGCTTTATTCTGACACCTGTGATAGTTGCATGGGCACCTAATTCTTGGCCCATCCATCCATTCAGGTTGGCTACATGAAAATGCGATAAATTCTTCCAATCCATTCAGAAAATCTGGATTAAGCAAGCCATCTTTTATCCTTGCATACATCCACGAGCGAGCTCCGCTCATTTTTGATCAACTTATACAATTTCTGGTAAACCATTAAAGGAAACCACATTATAAAACTATATTAGCATTACTAAATATATAACTAAATTATTTCTTTTACACAACTTAGGTTAATAATAACCATTTAAATAATTTATAACTAAAATAATTTTTTTTAGACAACTAAGGTCCCTACCCTGCAAGGCCCGGCCACGGCTACGATCCTTGGCGTGCTAGCAAGGACGAGGCACATGTTTATGCCAGGCTAATGCTAGGGCTTGAGTTCGGGTTGGGCCGCAAGGCGGTCCGTTTAATCATGAGACTTCACAAGCATTCAAGTGTCCTAAATTAATTCTACTTTCACTCAATGTCTAAATGGTAAGGCCCTATCCCATTCAAGAATATTTTTTGTGATATGTTATTCTGCTGTTAATTATCATCGATCGGTTACGTTGAAATTTCGGCAGCATTTCCCCATATGTTCTCCTAAATGTGTGGCATTTAAGCCACACTAGGAGAACATATGAGCAAATACAAACCGCAATCTCACCCAACGATGATTAATAGCAGACTAACATATCACAAAAAATATTTCTAAACTGTCCACCAGGATAATTTGAGAATTTGCAAGACTAAGGCTTACAAATTCTCAAACGGGTCTAAAGGTTATAGTGCTGTGATTAATAATACGGAAGTCCGAAGACAATCGAACTTATGCTTGTTATTCTTAACTTCTTGTCAATTATACATATATAGGAATAGTGTTCTATAAATATAGTCACTGACTTCTTAAGATTTTTGTGTCGAATACAAATGTTTGTGAAGACTAAAATATAATAATTGAAACTACTAATTTATTGCTGCAAATTAAATAATAATACAACAAGACTTTCTATCTAGCATTACATAATTTAATGCATCATTCAATTTGAAGCAGAATGTAAATAATCAAAACATAACAATTGTAAATAACTACAAATGCACAAATATTATTGCAAACACATTCTGCTTAAATTAATTATTGCATAAACATTCTACAAATTACAACAAGACTTTCTATCTAGCATTACAAATATTATTACATAATCAAGACATAACAATCAGTCTATCCAAAGAGCTCCGACTAATGACATAAATTAATTAATTTATAACTAATATAATAAAAAATTAGATTAGTGGTCATATTTTTTTTAATATTATCATCAAATTATTTAAAATTTTTTTAATAACAATAAAATATAATAGAATCTAAATTTTTAGTTAATTTTTTTTCATGAGTGTTAAATTTTTTTTGAAGGGGCCGGGGGTCGGGAAAACCCCCTTAGCTGTTACTTTTTTTTAAAAAAAATTAAGTTGCCCATGTTTTAAAAATATTTTATAGTTTTTTATATTTGTCATCAAATTATTTGAAAATAATTTTAAAAACATATAATATGATAGAATCTAATTTTTTTAGTTAATTTTTTTATGAGTGTTATTTTTTTTAAATTGAAGAGGGCCGTGGTGGGGACAAAGCCCCATAGCTGTTACCTTTGTATTTATTTATTTTTTTTTGTTTGGCCACCGTGGCTGGAGAAGACAAACGGGAGGGGAGGGGGGGGTCCCCCCTAACTGTTTTTTTTTTTTCCGGTGGCCTGGCCACCGTGGCCAGGCCACGGTAGTGGCCAGGCCATGGCATTGGCCGTGGCCGTAGAAGACGAAGGGGGGGGGGGGGGGGGTTGGGGAAAACCCCCCCCAAACTGTCAATTTTTTTTTTGGTGGCCTGGCCATCGTGGCCAGGCCACGGCAGCGGCCATGGCCGTAGAAGAGGAAGGGGGGGGGGGTTTGGGGAAAAACCCACCCAAACTGTCAAAAATTTTTTTTTTGGTGGCCTGGCCATCGTGGCCAGGCCACGGCCGGCCACGGTAGCGGCCGTGGTCGAAGAAGACGGCCACGGCAATGGCCGTGGCCGGAGAAGACGAAGGGGGGGATCGGGAACCCCCCCAAACATAAATTTTTTTTGTGGCCTGGCCACCGTGGCCAGGCCAGGGCTGGCCATAGCAGCAGCCGTGTTCGGAGAAGACGGCCACGGCAGCGGCCGTGGCCGGAGAAGACGAAGGGGGGGGGGGTGGGGAAAACCCCCCCCCCCCCAAACAGTAAATTTTTTTTGGTGGCCTGGCCACCGTGGCCAGGCTACGGCCGGCCATGACACCGGCCGTGGCCGGAGAAGAGGGCCACGGCAACGGCCGTGGCCGGAGAAGATGGCTACGGCCGGTGCCGTGGCCGGACCCTATTTAAAAAAAAGAAGGACGGGCTTACCTCGGTCGCGAGAGGACGCCGCCGGAGTGGGGGGAGCTTCCGCCGGAAGAGAAGACGGGGGCAGCTGGAGGAGCGGACGAACAGCGACGGCGGCTAGGGTAGGAAAAGGAAGAAGAAGAGAAGGGAAGCGGCGGGGGGGGGGGGGCGGCCCGACAATGCTTTAAATAGTGGTGATTAGCGACGCAATATATGCGTCGCTAATCACTCGCTATTTTATTATTATTATTATTATGGATTAGCGACCCAACAATGCGTCGCTAATCCATCGCTACTTTTTCTTTTTTATTTTTTTATGCAAAACTTAGCGAAGCTAATGAGTCACTAACTTGGCGCCAATGTCTGGCGGGAAAATAATTTTTATTTTCTAGGAAATTGCGTCGCAAATGCGTCGCAATATATTTTAAATATTAATAACTGATAAAAATTATATTTTTTGAAAAATAATTGCGACGTATTTATTGCGTCGCAATAATTTTTTTAATTTTTTTATTACATTTAAATTTCTTAAAAATATTACGACGCAATAAATGCATCGTAATATTAAAAATTGTTTTCTTTGGGAAAATTTTTTATTTTTTAGGAAATTGCATCGCAAATGCGTCGCAATATTTTTAATATATTTATAACTGATAAAATTTATATTATCTGAAAATAACTGCGATGGATATACTGCGTCGCAATATTTTTTTAAATTTTTTTCTTACATTTATTTTTCTTAAAAACATTGCGACGCAATGAATGCGTTGCAATATTAAAATTTGTTTTCTCTAGAAAAATTATTTTTATTTTCTAGAAAATTACGTCGCAAATGCGTCGCAATATTTTTAATATATTTATAACTGATAAAATTTATATTATCTAAAAATAATTGTGATGCATAAATTGCGTCGCAATATTTTTTTTAAATTTTTTTACATTTATTTTTCTTAAAAACATTGTGACGCAATGAATGCATCGCAATATTAAAATTTGTTTTCTCTGGGAATATTATTTAAACATTCTAGGAAATTGCATCGCAATATTTTTAAAATATTTTTAACAGATAAAATTAATTTTTCTAAAAAATTGCATCGTAAATGCCTCGTAATATTTTTTAAATATTTGTAACTGATTAAATTTATATTTTTCTGAAAATAATTGCGACGCATGTATTGCGTCGCAATGTTTTTTTAAATTTTTTTAATTACATTTATTTTTCTAAAAAATATTGCGACGCAATACATGCGTCGCAATATTAAAAATTGTTTTCTCCGTAAAAATTAATTTTTAGGAAAATGCATAGTAATTTTTTTAAATTATTATAACTGATATAAATTATATTTTCTCAAAATAATCGGCGACGATTCGATGGTTGCGATTGATCCAAGCCCTGATCCCGATCGGCCATGATCGATCCTGGACCGTTGCGATCGGTCCAAGATTGCAGACGATCCGACGGTTGCGATCGATCCAATCCCTGATCCCGATCGGCCATGACCGATCCCGGACTGTGGCAATCGGTTTGAGATCACTGACGATCTGACGATTGCGATCGATTCAATCCCTGATCCCGATCGGCCACGACCGATCCCGAACCGTGGTGATCGGTCCGAGATCGCTGACAATCCAACGGTTGCGATCGATCCAAGCCCTGATCCCGATCAGCCACGATCGATCCTGGACTGTTGCGATCGGTCCGAGATCGCGGACAATCCAACGGCTGCGATCGATCCAAGCCCTGATCCCGATCGGCCACGATCGATCCCGGACCGTTGCGATCGGTCCGAGATCACGGACGATCCGACGGTTGCGATCGATCCAATCCCTGATCCCGATCGGCCATGACCGATCTCGGACAGTGGCGATCGGTCCGATCACTGATGATCTGATCGCCAACGATCCGACGATTACGATCAATCCAAGCCCTGATCTCGATCGGCCACGACCGATCTCGGACCGTGGCGATCGGTCCGATCGTCAATGATCCGATAGTTGCAATCGATCCAAGCCCTGATCCCGATTGGCCACGACCAATCTCGGACCATGATGATCGGACCGATCGGCGTCGATCCGATGGTTTCCATCGATCCAAGCCCTGATCGATCCTGGTCAGCGATGAACGATCTCGGACTGTCGCAATCGATCCGTTAGGCAACGATCTGATGGTTGCGGTCGATCCAAGCCCTGATCCCGATCGGCCACGATCGATCCTGGACCGTTGCGATCGGTCCGAGATCGCTGACGATCCGACGGTTGCGATCGATCCAAGCCCTGATCCTGATCGGCCACGATCGATCCCGGACAGTTGCGATTGGTCCGAGATCGCGGATGATCTGATGGTTGCGATCGATCCAATCCCTGATCCTGATAGGCCGCTACCGATCTCGGACAGTGGCGATCGGTCCGATCGCCGATGATCCGACGGTTGCGATCGGACCGATCGGCGTTGATCCGACGGTTGCCATCGATCCAAGCCCTGATCGATCCTGGTCGGCGATGAACGATCTCGGACCGTCGCGATCGATCCGATAGGCGACGATCCAACGGTTGCGATCGATCCAAGCCCTGATCCTGATCGGCCATGACCGATCCCAGACCGTTGCGATCGGTCCGAGATCACTGATGATCCGACGGTTGCGATCGATCCACGCCCTGATCCCGATCGGCCATGACCGATCCCAGACTGTTGTGATTGGTCCGAGATCACTAATGATCCGATGGTTGCGATCGATCCAAGCCCTGATCCCGATCGGCCACGACCGATCCTGGACTGTTGTGATCGGTCTGAGATCACGGACGATCCGATGGTTACGATCGATCCAATCCCTGATCCCAATCGGCCACGACCGATCTCGGACCATGGTGATCGGTCCGATTGCCGACGATCCGACGGTTGCAATCGATCCAAGCCCTAATCCCGATCGGCCATGATCGATCCCGGACCGTTGCAATCGGTCTGAGATCGCGACGATCCGACGGTTGCGATCGATCCAAGCCCTAATCCCGATCGGCCATGACCGATCCCAGACCGTTGCAATCGGTCCGAGATCGTGATGATCCGATGGTTGCGATCGATCCAAGCCCTGATCCTGATCGGCCACGACCGATCTTGGACTGTTGCGATCGGTCCGAGATCGCTGACGATCTGACGGTTGTGATCGATCCAAGCCCTGATCCCGATCGGCCATGACCGATCCCGGACCATTGCGATCGGTTCGAGATCGTGGACGATCCGATGGTTGCAATCGATCGAAGCCCTGTTCCCGATCGGCCACGATCGATCCCAGACCGTTGCGATCGGTCTGAGATCACAGACGATCCGACGGTTGTGATTGATCCAAGCCCTGATCCCGATCGGCCACAACTGATCCCGGACCGTGGCGATCAATCTAAGATCGCTGACGATCCGACGGTTGCGATCGATCCAAGCCCTGATCCCGATTGGCCACGACCGATCCCATACCGTTGCGATCGGTCTGAGATCGCGGACGATCCGACGGTTGCGATCGATCCAATCTCTAATCCCGATCAGCCATGACCGATATCGAACAGTGGCGATCAGTCCGATCGCCGACAATCCAACGGTTGCGATCGATCCAAGCCCTAATCCCGATCGGCCACGACCGATCTCAGATCGTGGCAATCGGTCCGATCGCCGAAGATCCAATGGTTGCGATCGATCCAAGCCCTGATCCCGATCGGCCACGACCGATCTCGGACCGATCGCTATTTAACATAATTAATTTTTTAAAAATATTACGATGCAAAAGGTTGCATCGTAATTCTTTAATATTATAATTATTTTAAATAAAAATTAATTTTCTTTAAAATAATTGCGACGCAACAAGTGCATCGCTAAATTAAAACATAAATTTCCTAATTTTCTGGTTTATTGTGTCGCTAATGCGTCGCTATTTAACATAATTTATTTTTTTGAAATTATTGCGACGCACTTAATTGCGTCACAATATTTTTTTTATAATTATATTTTATAAAAATTTATTTTATTTAAAATAATTGCGATGCATATATTACGTCGCTAAATTAAAAATTATTTTTCTAATTTTATGGTTTATTGCATCGCTAATGCGTCGCTATTTAATATAATTAATTTTTTTAAAAACATTGTGACGTACTGTGTTGGGTCGCAATTATTTTTTCTCATATTTATACTTTATAAAAATTAATTTTATTTAAAATAATTGCGACGCAGTTAGTGCGTCGCTAAATTAAAAATAATTTTTCTAATTTTTGGTTTATTGCGTCGCTATTTAACATATTTAACTTTTTAAAAAATATTGCGATGCACTGAGTTGCATCGCAATATTTTTTCCTAATATTTATATTTATAAAAATTAATTTTATTTAAATTATTTGCAACACAATTGGTGTGTCACTAAATTAGAAATAATTTTTCTAATTTTTTAGTTTATTGCATCGCTAATGCATCGCTATTTAACATATTTAATTTTTTAAAAAACATTGCGACGCACTGAGTTGCATCGCAATATTTTTTCCCATATTTATATTTCATAAAAAATTAATTTACAAACATTGCAACTCATTATTTGCGTCGCTAAAGAAAAAAAAATATTTTTTTTATTTTCTGGTTTATTGAGTCGCTAATGCATCGCTAATTGCGTCACAATGTTTTGTTGTCACGGAGGCGTCGCAAAGTGGTCGCAATTTAGCGACGCAATGATGCATCGCTATTTTACTATTTTCTTGTAGTGCTAATGCTTGCACAAGGCTAACAGCCTCAACTGAATCAATCACCAGATTGACCCAACAAATAGTATTTGTTTTACAAGATAAATAGCTCCTCCTATGAGCAAATATACAATAATGAAACAAGAATAAAAGGATAGGAATCAAAGCCTGATTCATAGATCTTGGTGGCTTCTTCCTTCTCTTCCTTTGAATGGATCTTCCTTCAAGATGCTCTTGAGACTCAGAAGATCAGAAAACTAGGGCTTCTTTCTTCCTTGAGATTTCTTCGAAATAGAACAACAAAAGCTTGGAATCTCTCTCTTTTCTTTTGGGGAATCAGTATGATCTTTCCTTACGAGTTTTCCCTCTTTTCTCCTTTGATTTTCTGATGGATTTCACAGATTTCTCTCTATTCTTTTTCTTTTTGTCTCTCTTTTTCTTCTTTGTCTCTCTTTTTTCTTCTTTGTCTCTCTTTTTTCTTTTTTTTTTCGGATGCAGCAAACCCTCTTCTTATAGATCTCGATTAATCCATAAATAGATTAAAACTATATGTTATAAACAAGTGTAAGAAGGGTTAGAATCAAAATAGCAATAGCCATTGGGATTTAAAAAGATAAAGATAAAGTTTAGAGTCGTTCTGACAGTTCTGAAGTCGCGTCTGATATTCTGGAGTTGGCTCTAACTCGAAATTCTTTAATCTGCTCGATCTGAAGTCGTCTCTGACTTTTCTGGGGTCAACACAAAAATCTTCTGGAGTCGACTCTAACAGTCCGAGAGTCGACTCTAAGTCGTGGCCTGAAAATCCATCGTTCTGTCTTTTCTGTTAGAGTCGGCTCTAACAGTTCCGGAGTCGACTCTAAGTCCGTGCCATTTTTCGGAGTCGACTCTGCGATTCCATGTGTCGACTCTAATGTCTGTAATCTTACCTTGACATTAGATTTGAACTATAACTTAATTTATCTTATGATTTTGATTAATAGAACATATCATAAACTGAAAAATTAAACCAAAATCATTAGTAACTTCAAATGTTATACTCAAATAGTTTTGTTAATCATCAAAATCCTCAATTGGGTCAACAAATGAATTTATATTTCTTTATTACCTGTTATATGTTGGCTTAGCAAATTTTAAATATTGTCACAATCATTTTCTTAGCAAATTAGAAAAAAATTTAGAATATTCATGTTCTTCAATTGAAAGAAATTTGATATAGAAAACCATAATTTGATATAATTCCTCAAATTTTAAACCAACCAATCAAAATAAATTCGATATCATGAAGGAAAAATGATATAGCTCATTTAGAACTAAATTTAATGCAAGAATATTAAATTTGATATAGTGAACTCAGATTGAAGTACTGAAAGAATATAACTCCTCCTAATAAAAAGAATTTGAGATAAGAGCATAGCTTTTATGTGATTTGAGTTATTAGATTGAATTGAATTTAGTTTAGGTCAGGTTGAATCCATTTTTACTTATCTAAAGTAAATCCATATGACATACATACTATGTCAAGTTCGTTCTTTGATTTTTCATATTATTTCTCATAGCACTATAACCTTTAGACCCGTTTGAGACTTTGTAAGACTTAGTATTGCAAATTCTTAAATTTTCCTAGTGGATAGTTTGAGATTATTTTTTGTGATATGTTTATCTGCTATTCGTCATCATTAGTTGAGCTTGCAGTTTGTATATCCTCATACGTTCTCCTAGTGTGGCATATAAGCCACACATTTAGGAGAATATAAGGGGAATTGCTGCCGAAATTTTAACGTAAACGATGATAATTTCTAGCAGAATAACATATCGCATAAAATAATCTTGAATAGGATAGGGCCTTACCTAAGTCCTAGTGGAGTGAAAGTGAAATTCATTTAGGACACTTGCTTACTTGTGAAGTCTACTGATTGAACGGACCCCGGTCCTAGGCCTCGGTCCTGGATAGCACGTCAAGGATCGTAGCCATGGCCCGACCTTGATTTATCGGTATAATTAAAGAGGCACAATATTTGTTATTTACCTTAGATATGTAAAAGAAATAATCTATTGCTATAATGACTAATGCAAAATTAAATTGTTGTCTCCTTTAATGGTTTACCAGGAATTGTATAAGTTGGTCAAAAATGAGCGGGGCTCACTCGTGGATGTATGTAAGGTTAAAAGATGGGTTGCTTAATCCAGATTTTCTGAATGGATTGGAAGAATTTATAGCATTTGTATGTAGTCAACCCGAATGGATGGATGGGCCTAGGATCAGGTGCCCCTGCAACTTACGCAAGTGTCAGAATAAAGCCTATAGAGATGTTGAAACTGTGAAGGTGCACTTGCGTAAAAATGGGTTTGTTCCTGGGTAGGATGTTTGGAACTGTCATGGTGAAACTGAGGAAATGTTTGCAGCTGTCACTAGCCAAGAAGTGTCAAATCCCATTGATGAACCATTTGTGAATTTAAACACATACGAAGAAATGGTGATGAATGCATCGGGTAACGAATTCAATCAGAATACATTTATGGAAGAACCAAATCCAGATGCACAATAATTTTATGATATGTTGTGTTTTGCAAATCAAGAATTGTATCCTGGTTGTGAGAGTCATTCCCAATTGTCTATGGCTACTCGGTTGTTGAATATTAAGGAGGAACATCAATTATCAGAAAAGGCATTCAATGTTGTAGCTGGGTTAATGAAGGAAGTTTTGCCAAATCATAATGTTGTAGCAGACAGTTTCTACTCAATGAACAAGTTATTGCGTGGCCTTGGGCTCCCAGTTAATAAGATCGATTGTTGCTTCAACAATTGTACGATATATTGGGGTGAAGACTCAGAGCTGAGATGGTGTAAGATTTGCGGGCAATCGAGGTACAAAAACGGCGAAGGGGGAGCTAGTACAAGTAGGAGGAAAAGTGTGCCTTACAAGAGGGTGCATTACTTCCCTCTTACTCCATGCCTCCAGAGATTATACAGATCTGAGGCTACATCTGCTGATATGAGATGACATGCCGAACATGAATCTAAAGAAGATGAAATGCGACATCCATCAGATTCAAAAGCTTGGAAGCATTTCAATGAAAATCATCCTGATTTTGCAGAAGAAATAAGGAATGTGAGATTAGGTCTTTGTACCGATGGCTTCCAACCGTTTGGTCAAGCGGGGCAACAATATTCATGTTGGCCTGTAATACTGACTGTATATATGATAGAGATATAGACTAAAAGATATGCTTTATGTTATGTCTTTATATTTTAATGAGAATTCATTTTGAGCAATGTGTGCCATTTACTATATATGTGCATGTGTCTAGTATTTACAAAGAGTATTTGATCTAGTGTGTAGAGTATGGCTTACACACAGAAGACTAGATCATCGGTTCTTTTGGAATATAAGTTTATTGTTCATAGTTTTAGATGGAATTGGACACACCATCAGTAAAACTGTAGCACAAATTTTAGTAGGTCTGTCTTGACTATGGAGAATGGTTTATTCTAACTATTTATGCTAGTACACTTTGTGTGTATTGAACAGGACCAGTTGAGTTAATTATTTTATACTGACTTTATAAAATAATTTAAAACTCATGAATATTATGATTACTTATGCTCTTAATCCGAATTCTATTTCTAGACACGTGTATGTAGTGATTATTGCTTTGATTACACATAGAGTGAGATTCTATATGAGTCAATAAACTTAGTGGGTTGAGCAATAACAATATATATATGGTGAATATTAATAGTTGAAGGAAACCACGTCCTGATAAATTGGATTGATGATATCCCCTTGAGGAAGCTTATAAGTTTTGATTGTATCAAATCTTGCAAGTGGATTTTGAATCCGATACATCAAATAAGTTAAGTGGATAAGTCTCAAGGATAATAAAAGCCAATTAAATTATATTATCAGTAATTAAATTTAATTGGTGGATATCTATAATCTTAACGTGGGGAGATAATAAGTATTTAATATTACAGGCTCGAAAATATAAATTCGAATATGATTATGAGTACAATTATAATTCTTTAGTGGAATGAATTGTAATTTACGTAATTGAATCCTAACCCGGGGTAGGATTGGGAGATTTAATTACGTGGGAAGTCCTTTTCATATTTGTCTATTGGTCCCTGTTGTAGCCCTATAAATACCCTCTCAGTTGGTTGCTAGGGTTAAGGTTTTTGAGAACGGTTTTGGAGAAAAGAAAAACAAGAAACTCTAGGATGGCCAAGAGATCCCACCATTTTGTGAGAGAATGAAGGTATTTTCGGGAATACGGCGGAAGGCTAAAAGGTTGAGGTCGAGCAATCGAATCAAAGTGTTCCAAAGTTCAAATATGAAGGTATGATCTTATACTCATAGATTAGAATGGTAAAAGTTTTTTGTATTACTCATATACGCTATAGCCATGATCTTGGGGTATTTCGCGTTCCCCAACAATATAATCTTCCACCGTGGAAGTGCGTAAAAGATACTGCAATGTTTTTGACAGTTTTGGTTTCAGGACCATCAAATCCAAAAGAGAAGATTGATGTCTTCTTACAACCGCTGGTAGCTGAATTAAAAATATTATGGGAAACAGGAGCCATAGCCTACAACATTTCTATGAAACTAAATTTCATCATGAGAGCTGCTTTGATGTGGACAATCAGTGACTTTTCGGCATATGCAATGTGGTATGGTTGGAGCACTTCTGGGCGTCTGGCATGCCCTTGTTGCATGTATGATTCAGATGCATTTACATTGCAGAAGAGTGGTAATCAGTCATGGTTTGATAATCATAGAAAGTTCTTGCCTTCGAATCATCCTTATAGGCGAAACTTGATCGCCTTCCGGAAGAACAAATCAGTCACAAAATTCGCCGAACCGATTAGGTCTGGAACAAATATATTTGATACTATAGAGCATTTGTGTTGGCCCAGATGACAACCCAAGAGGGGGGGGTGAATTGGGTTCTTTAAAAAAATTTAAACCTTTTGAAATATTTTTTGCTTAGAGTGAGTGAAAGTGAATACAGATGCAAAAACAAAATACAATCAATAAGATAGAGATAGAGATAGAGATAAAGGAGACACGACAAACACAAAGATTTTATAGTGGTTCGGTGTATCCAACACCTACGTCCACTCCCAAGATTCACTTGGGTCCACACTATAATCTTCCTTGATTACAGCCGAGTTGTTTTACAAGCTCACAACTCAAACTTGTTGTTTTCCCGGGATCACAACGAACCTAGCCGATTTTCTGGGCTCACCAGCACAAAAACCCTAACACAAGCTATACCAAGCTTGTACCGAGGTAAGACTACCTCCACTAGTTCAATCCCCTAGATTGAACTAGACACAAACAAAAGAAATATTGTTTTTCAAGTATACAACTCCTCAATGAGCAAATAATCAAGTAAATGAACAAGGTTTAGAAAAGCCTGATTTGTAGTTGGTTGGCTTTTGAGCTTTTCTTCTTTTCTTCTTTTCTTCTTCTCCTTGCTAGATTGAATCAAGCCTCAGCTTCGATTCTTCACAGTTGAAGCAGTTGAGAAGGATTGAAAAGCAAGAAACTGATCCTCTTTCTCCAATTTGGGAAATCCACCAAAACTTTGATTTGAATGCCTTGGATTCCTCTTGAGCTTTTTGGAGTGGAGTGGATTTGAGCTAGAAGGTTTTTTCTCTTGAGATTCAGGCTCTCTCTTTTTCGGATTTTTGAATTGGGATTTCTCTATTTCCGTTTTTCTTCTTTGTTTTTCGTTTTTTTTTTTTGAATGATAGTCTTCCCTTTTTATAGATTTCTTTCAAACCATTTTTGGAAGAAAACTATCCGTTGGAGTGTACCTTGCAACAAAATATATCCGTTAGAAATAAAGTAAAATAGAAATATTACCGTTAGAGCTGATCTGGCAATTTGATTTTTCGTTCCAGGTGGGTTGGAGTCGACTCTAACTTTTCTGGAGTCGGCTCTAACTCGAAACACTTTAATCCATTAATTCTGGAGTTGTCTCTGACTTTTCTGGGGTCGACAAGAAACTTTTCTGGAGTCGACTCTAACAGACCCGGAGTCGACTCTAAGTCGGGGCCAGAAAAATCAACGTTCTGTCTTTTCTGTTGGAGTCGGCTCTAACAGTCTCGGAGTCGACTCTAACTTCCGTGCCAGATACTGGAGTCGGCTCTGTGATTCTTGGAGTCGACTCTAATGTCTGCAATCTTACCTAGACATTAGATTCGATCCAGAACAAGATTTAACTCCTGATTTTGATCATTCAATTAACTTATAATCTGAAAAACTTAATCAAAATCATTAGAGCCTTCAATTGTTATACTCAAATAGTTTTGTTAATCATCAAAATCATCAATTGGGTCAACAATCTCCCCCTTTTTGATGATAACAAAAACTTTGAGTATATGCATTCAAAAAATTCATTCGAACTAAAGATTATAGTCATTTTAAAGCTTAAAACATTTTTAATGAAGGATTTGATGCCAATATTCAAAGTGAACTTTTAAAATTATGCATGAGTTCTATATAAGCCATCAATTATGAACATTTAAACTAAATGTACAAAAAATTGCAATTAAGCTTGTTGTTAAGCTCCCCCTGCATTGAATAGCTCCCCCTATATATAAAAATCAAATTTTAATTGAACTGATTAAAATTTCAAGTCTCTTTCTTTTTGCATAAACAATCATTTCTCCCCCTTTCTTTCTTTCTTTTTGCATATTCAACCATCTCTCATTAAAATTTCAAGTCTTTTTTTTTTTTTGCATATTCAACCATCTCTCCCCTTTTTTGTTATCAGCAATAAGGAGAGTATTAGATAAAGAAAGTTATTAGAAAAATTGTTGGTTCAATAAGACATAGGGATTCAAGCAGTCATAGACAGATTTGAAAATGTGTAATTGCATTACATAAGTAAGAAACATTACATAAGTTGATTCAAGTACATTCCAAAGTGAGATACATTAGATACTCAAAATTCCTAAATACAAACTATCAAGATAAAGTAAACCTGGAGAACCTAAGATACAAAAGAGTATCAAAATCAAAATCAAAGTCAGATATGTTTGAATACAATTTTCTTCAAGTGACCTATGATTTCCATTACATCATCTTTTTGAGATTTCTTAAAATTTTCAAGACAAGCTTCAATCTGTGAGACTGCAAGGTCAATGTCCTTCTTCAGTTGACCAGTTGCATGAACATAAGATCCCGAGCCATCAGCAATGCCTTCCATCCTTTCAAAGATTTTGTGAAGTTCAGCACCAAAGGATTCAACAGAATTGCTTATGGAAAAGGAAATCATGTCAAGTCTCGAGTTAAGTTCTTCTTTTAGCTGATTGAAGTCTTCTTTTAATTGATTAATCTCATGAGATCTCTGACTGTCATATTCAGCAAGCAAGGCTCTCAACTGACCAATCTGCTCATCAAGAATCTCCCAGAAGCAGTAACAGACAGATGTGGAGGAGAGGGAACTGTGCTCGGTCCAGCTTCTGAAGGTCCAGCTGTAGATGGTCCCGCAATAAATGGATCAGGGACTGATGGTCCCGCAGTGGATGGTCCAGGGATATCTTCTACTCTGGCCTCTTCAGTTCTATCTCTCTCAGCTCTTTCTTCTCGTCCTCCTTTCATCCAGATACCATTTAACTTCTTGAAGCCCATCCGATGAATAGTAGAAATACTATAATAGTCAGTGTGCCTTAATTTCCTTAGGGGTTCATTATCCATAATTAGCACACTTGGCTTCTAAAGATCAATGTCAGAACCATACCATATGGCAGTGTAGATCTTTTCTTTGTAGCAGCCTCTGCCATATAACCAATCATCATGCCAGCTAGGTTGACTGGCCTTCCAGTTATAATACAATCCATCAAAAGAATGTCTCGCTCCGAGACGTACTCAAATCTACCAATTTTGGGAATAAAATTCTTCCACATATGTTGTGTAGTAACCTGAGCTTCCAGATTTAATTGATTAGCAAGAATTTCCTCAAACTCGGTTACATCCCTCCCTAACATTCTTGACAATGCACCACTTCTATCATCATGCTGATATTCCATAATACCAATTGTGGGCATTTCCAATAGATTTCCAAGGATTTCAGCAGTTATTACAACTCTAGTTCCTCTTACAACTACTGACTAAATCATTGTAAAATTCTCTCACTAGGGCAGGTAGTGGGGATATCTAATGAACAAATCTTTTCCCACCCCATTTCTTTTAAACATCTTCCTATTGAGAAGCCCTCCGACTCAAAGAAATCAAAGTTGACCTTCCTTCCAGTTGTGATAGTCTTACCGGCTAGTTGATCTACTTTGGGTGAAGAGGGTGAAGGAGGGGAATCTTCTTGAGTGGCCGAAGAGGAGGATGGCGAGGGTTGCCTCCGAATCGTGCGTCGCCTCGTGGGAACGGACGCTCCTCCGATGAAACCGCGCCTCTTGGGTGCCATTGAGTTGATTGGAATGTGTAATCAAAGGTTTTGAGAAGATTGGGGAGGTTGGAAAGGCTTTGGAACTCCTTGGAGGGGTTTTGGGAGACGGATAAAATGATTTGGGGTCGACTCCGCCTTTTTATTTTTGACCTAGTTCGACCTAGAGTCGACTCCCGAAAACTGGGTGTCGGCTCCGAACCAGAAAGTCTGTCAGCGCTCGAATTAGAGTCGGCTCTACAGAAGCCGGAGTCGGCTCTAATTGCTTAGACAGAACATCAAAAACTAAGGTGTCGACTCCACAAACTGTTAGAGTCGACTCTAACAGTTTCAGAGATAAAAAATCAAGTTTCAAGGATCTGAAACTATTCAAATTAATCATCAAACTCTAGATAAATGTTCCTTAGCAATTGGGGAAACAATGAATCAAGATCTAGATAGATTTCCTTATTGAATATCGAGATTTTTCAAGAAATTGATGAAATCTAGATAGTTGTTCTTAAGAGTTTCAGAAAATTATTCCAAAGGATCACAAACTCCTAATTCTCCTCTAAGATAACAAAATCTCTCTTCACTTAAGGGTTTTGTAAATATATCTGCCAGTTGTTCTTCAGTATTCACATAATCAAGACAAATTTCATTATTGGCAACATGTTCTCTTATAAAGTGATATCTAATTTCAATATGCTTTGTTCTTGAGTGTTGAATTGGATTTTTAGTTAGATTGATTGCACTTGTATTATCACATCTTATAGGTGTCTTATCAAGTGTGATACCATAGTCTTCAAGTTGTCTCTTAATCCATAGGATTTGAGCACAGCAACTTCCAGCTGCAACATATTCTGCTTCAGCAGTAGATAATGCAACCGAATTTTGCTTTTTGCTAAACCATGAGATTAAGTTACTTCCTAAAAATTGGCATGCACCACTTGTGCTTTTTCTATCTAACTTACATCCAGCATAATCAGAATCAGAATAAGCAATCAGATTTAATGTTGAGTCTCTAGAATACCATAAACCTACATTTTTTGTTCCACTAAGGTATCTAAGAATTCTTTTAACAGCAATTAAATGTGATTCTTTAGGTTCAGACTGAAATCTAGCACATAAGCAAACAAAAACATTATGTCTGGTCTACTTGCAGTTAAGTAAAGTAGGGATCCGATTATACCTCGATAATATTTTTGATCAACCTTCTTACCTTCTTCATCTTTGTCCAGCTTGCATGAAGGACTCATTGGTGTTCCGAGGGGTTTGATTGATTCCATACCAAACTTCTTTAGAATTTTCTTGTGTACTTTGTTTGGTTGATAAAGATTCCCTCTTTGCTTTGTTTGATTTGGAGTCCAAGGAAGAAATTGAGTTCTCCCATCATGCTCATTTCAAATTCTCCCTGCATTAACTTAGCAAACTCTTGACATAGAAGATTGTTAGTAGCACCAAATATAATGTCATCAACATAAATTTGAACTACAAGTAAATCTTTATCTTTTCTTTTCAAAAACAATGTTTTATCAACATTTCCTCTTGTAAAATCATTTTCAATCAAAAATTTACTTAGTCTATCATACCAAGCTCTAGGTGCTTGTTTCAAACCATATAAAGCTTTGTGCAATTTAAAAACGTGATTTGGAAATTCATGATCTTCAAATCCCGGTGGTTGTTCAACAAATACTTCTTCATTTATTAATCCATTTAAAAATGCACTTTTGACATCCATTTGAAATAAATTAAAGTTCATGTGACATGCAAATGCAAGTAATAGCCTAATGGCTTCTAATCTAGCTACAGGTGCAAAGGTTTCATCAAAATCAATACCTTCTTCTTGATTATATCCTTTTGCAACTAATCTAGCTTTGTTTCTAATTACTATGCCATTTTCATCTAGTTTATTTCTAAAAACCCATTTTGATCCTATAACAGAATGATCTTTAGGTCTTTCCACTAATGTCCATACATTATTTCTAGTGAATTGGTTTAATTCTTCTTGCATAGCTAACATCCAATTATTATCTTTTTCAGCTTCTTCAATGGTTTTAGGTTCAATTTGAGAAACAAATGCAAGGTGATTACTAATATTTCTCATAGATGATCTAGTTCTTATTCCTTGAGATGGATCACCTATAATCAATTCCTTGGGATGACTATAAGCGTATCTCCAATCTCTTGGTAGATCTACATCATTATGATTAGTATTAATAACATCAGCATTAGGCGAATCATTATCTTTAGCTTCTTGTTCATGATCTGAAGATACATCAATATTAAGTTTTTCAAGATTGTTTTCGAGAATGTTTGTATCTTCCTCATCATCAATCCTTTTGGAACTTGATGCTAAAGATTCATCAAAAACTACATGAATAGATTCTTCAACAATTAAACTTCCTTTATTGAACACTCTATATGCTTTACTAGTTGTTGAATAACCTAAGAATATTCCTTCATCAGATTTTGCATCAAATTTACCTAAGTTATTTTTACCATTATTATGAATAAAACATTTACAACCAAATGCATGAAAATATTTAATGTTGGGTTTTCTATCATGCCATAATTCATAAGGTTTTCTTTAAAATAGGTCTTATTAATGCTCTATTTAGGATGTAACATGCTGTGTTAATAGCTTCCGCCCAAAAGTATTTCGGGAGTTTACTTTCACATAGCATGGTACGGGCCATGTCTTCTAGAGTTCTATTTTTCCTTTCAACTACTCCATTTTGTTGAGGGGTTCTTGGTGCAGAAAATTATGATTAATACCATTTTCATTGCAAAAACTTTCAAATAAGTGATTTTCAAATTCAGTTCCATGATCACTTCTTAGAGACACTATGGTAGTGTTTTTCTCATTTGTTACTTTCTTGAAGAATTTCAGGAATATCGAGAAAGTCTCATCTTTGTGAGCTAAAAATATTACCCAAGTGAATCTAGAGTAATCATCTACTATCACAAGACCATATTTCTTTCCTCCTAGACTTGTGGTTCTAGTTGGTCCAAAAAGGTCCATGTGAAGTAGCTCTAATGGCCTAGAAGTTGAAACAACATTTTTAGATTTAAAAGAACTTCTCGTTTGTTTTCCAAACTGACATGCATCACATATTTTGTTATTTTCAAAATCTATTTTAGGTAGTCCTTTTACTAAATCCATTCTAATTAGTTTTGAAATCAGGTGTGTGCTTTGCCTAACCTAATCTCATTCATATTAGCATTATTAGCAACTAAGCAATGATTATTAGTAGACAAATTGTCTAAGTCAATCAAGTATACATTGCCATTTCTATTTCCAATAAAAACAATGCTATTATCAATGGGATTAGCAACTGTGCATATAGAAGATTCAAATGATACTTTAAAACCTTTGTCACATAATTGACTAATGCTAATTAAATTATGTTTCAAACCATCAACATATAAGA
>UESW01001584.1:226859-379099 GCA_900491605.1 Calamus simplicifolius | reverse complement strand
AGATACGATTGCTAGGAAAATAAGAAAGAATAAAAAAGAAAGCGAATAGCAGAGTCCAAATGGCTTATAAAACCTAAGTTTATTGCCTAGTGCTCTATTCGCAAAAATACTTGCCAATATACTTATGAAGCCATGCTATATTGACGTGATTTTATGAACATGGGGCGTACATAGCACATGGCATTTGATTCACATAAACCCCCCCCCACCCGAAAGGAAGTGCTTGCATAGATTTGGTTTTGTTTTGAGCCATTATAATTACCATCATCACACAACAAATCATCCATATATCCTCTTATTATGAAACCCTTTTTTAGCTATAAAATGGAGTCAGGCCTGGTCTCTTCATCATGACTTTGGCCAGCTCCATGAGAACTCATCAAAATTAAATGCTCTATTTTTTTATTTTTATTTTTAAAAATAAAAATAAAATCTTTAGAATGAAAACAAAGGACAAAATGAGTTTACAAAAAATATTTTAAAAAAAATTCACTCTCTCTCATATAAGGAAAAAGAGAATGAAAGTGAGAAAGAAACAACTAACAAAGGGGAAAATCAGAAAAATGAATTTTCAACACAACAACCGTAAAAAAGAATACATTATGTAACATTCAAATCTCAAAGCAAAAAATAAAGAGATATCTTTTTAAAAAATAAAAAAAGAGATGAGCGTACTAGAGAAAGAAATAAGTATTGGAGGGCATCGATGGGGCAGCGATTAGCGAAATAAATGACTGGGAGCTAAGAAAGAGCAAGAGATAGATGCATGAAAGAAGAAAGAGCAAGAGTCAAGATTATATATATTTTATTTATTTTTATTTTTAATTTTTAATATATTAATATATAGCTAACGAGGATGGATAAACGGGGATGGGACGGAGAATATCATTTCGGGCCATTTATTCATTTAGCCGTTAACAAAAAATCTTCGTTATCATTAATTCGTTTAGACCGAAGATTTTTTGATCCATTAAAAATTATATCGGTCTATAAACGGTCAAACGGAAAAAATTATCATCCCTAAATGCGATGCAGCCACTGAGCATTAGGAGAAATTATATCATTTTTGACTCTGAATCCATGCGTCCATGGACGATGATGCAGGGCCAACGAGATCCATCTTGATCTAGATACCAGCCACATGATTGATGATTCTATTATAACGCCAGAGTTCGAATGGCAGAAGATTTGGCAACTGTAGTGGCATTCCATTTTGTTCACCGTCATGCCCGTTATTTCCAGTCGTGCTGTTCTTTCCAGTATTGGACTCCAATGCTGATATACTCGGATCTCCTCCGCTTAATGTATCTCCCCATGATTTCATCGGATCGACCCTGGACTCTTCGTAAGATCTTTGAAAGATCTTGCGAGACTCGCAAGAAAGATCTTGCGAACTGCCGATGTCCAATTCCTCTCGCTGTGCCGCTTGCAGGTACCTGAGGAGGAGATGCGATGAAGATTGTGTGTTGGCCCCGCATTTTCCATCGACACAACCTCATAGATTTGCTTGCGTTCACAGAGTCTTTGGCAACAGCAATGTCAGTAGAATGCTGCAGGTATCTTTTATTAGCATATTCTTATGCACTCTTCTTACTTTTATCTTCTTTTCTCTACTATAAAATGGGGTTTTAAATCGAGTCAAAATCTCATGTCGATCGTGGTTGAATGACTTGGATGAATGCCCCCACCGAAGTTTGGAAATAGTTGTAATTAGAGTGAAGGATTGGGGTCCTGGAAATTACGTAAATCTATATTAATATCTCAACAGGACTCAATTAAGCTTCATTGGCAAGGAAATTTGGCTAGGATACTTGCCTCTCAAATCACCTTGATACACAAACAAAGTGGCTTAAGATGCAATCAATGTTCATCTTAGGACACTATTATATAAGCACACGTCTGAAGATGATTAGGCTGCCATTTACAGCCATCAGAAAGTTCGACAATTTAGCATGGTTTCTCAGAGCACGAAAGTAGGACAAGATAACGCCTTTAGAAGTACCTTGACTTGCTAGCATCAAGAAAGTCAGTGCTGTATGGTGTCTATTTGTATCCTAGCTATGCCTAGGGTGTGAATCTTCTTTCTTCGGTGCATTCCTAAGGTAGTATTTGATAGAAAAAATATTATTCAGGGATAAGTGTACGGGATAAAGTTTATCCCTTGGTTATCCCTAGGAATATCCCTTGGCTATCCCATTGATTATCAAATGCAAAAAGGTAAATCCATGGGATAACTTTTTTTTTACTCTTATTTGGAGGGATAACCAGCTATTCCTGTATTTTCTAGGAAATAAATTGAGGGGATAACCCATGGTTAACCATTATCCCTTTGGTTAACTTTATTCCCAGCTATCCTTTATAATTATGGCTTTTGGGAATAAGAGGGGATATCCCCTCTATTCTTTATTTCAAACACTACCTAAATATCGGTCTAACGCTGAAGGATCAAGTCCTAGTCACAAGCCATTGCACATGTTTCCATTAATCTGCTCACATCCAGTTTAGGGTATGGTTGGATATTCCCATTAGATCCATAAGATAGGACAATATTTCCAATATCAGGGAGGCAATTGGTTAGTGGTGTTGACGCCAAGTGACCTTCCTTCAACGTCGAAAAACGAGGTCCTCCTCCTCGATGAGCTCCAGCAAGAAAGTCCCCGGAGACCGGTTGCATCGGTGGGGACCCTCCGATGATCAAGTAAGCAACTCGGAAACATACAAGAATAAACTAGCAGAACGATAGCTAGAGAACTTGAGTTCAGATCCCCCTCATCATTGTGAGTATGGGCTTTTATACCTGTCCGAGGGTCCCTTTTTTCTGCTTCCATAAGGTGGTTGATTTCAAGGTGCCCTTGTCCGGTAGCGAGTAGAGGGCCAGGTTGACAGTAACAGATCACAACCGACACTGAGCATGTCAGAGGTGTCTTGCCCCGTTGGCCACCTGTGGAGCACGACGCTACAGGCGGCAGGTGGGTAGTCGTGTCAGACGTGGGCAGTTACGGTCATGGCCATGCGCTGTTGCAGGAGGTAGTGGGTCCACATGGCCGCCATAGACGGTTGGTGGACCATGTGGATGTGTCAAGTGGTTGGACTAAGGGGCTCGGAGCTAGGGTGTCCCTCCAGTCCTGAGGCCGAGGCCGAGGGGACGCTGGGTCCGAGGCCGAGGAGGCCGAGGGGGTGCCGGTCCGAGACCGAGGCCGATGGGACGCCGGGTCCGAGGCCGAGGCCGAGGGACGCTCCGAGGCCGAGAGGGTGCCGGGTCCGAGACCGAGGCCGATGGGACGCCAGGTCCGAGGCCAAGGCCGAGGGGACCTAAGAGATCGAGGGGGCCTTGGCCGAAGGCGCCCGGGGGCTGAGGCGGGGGCTCCGTCAGCTATCCTCTCCGTAATTCTAACGACATTGGATCAGCCACATCAGATGCCCCCTCACCCCTAAGACGAAGCGGGTCCACCTCTGCAAGGCGAAAGGGGTGTTATCTCCCCAGTGGCTGATCCCTGCATGCCGCCAATCGCCAAGGAGCACGTGTCTATGGGCGCAGCGATGCCTTAGCATGGGCGTTCGAGGGTTGCAGCAGTATCACCCTACGCCGTCCGTCTGATCTGTGGAGATCACCTCGGAGCAGGAGCGACCTCTCGAGGCTTACGAAAAGCCACCGCCATCATTGCCATCATGAAGTTGACGTCAGCATTGCCCCGCCATTGGCCGAAGGCGAGCGTCCCATGTGCCGGGCGCCTGCCAAGGCGACTCAGCCTATAGCAAGAGTCCACATGGTTGGGTAGGTGAGGCGGAACGAATCGAACCTGATAAGTTGGGCAGAAGGCCGGATTTCGTCACTTCGCTTGAGATCGTCCCCCACCTCCAGCTCTCGACCATCTTCCTCCCGAGACCTTGCTTCCACTGCTCCCTGCCCCAGGTCAGCTTCCTGATCTCTTCCATGGCAATCCTCACCCTTTTGGTCTTCGTCTGAGTCCCCTGCAGATCAAATTTCATCCTCGAGGCTTCGTGCCTCTCCGTCTCCCACACCCTCGTGGTCCTCCGACCCGGAGGACCACAATCCTACCATCCAACGGCGAGCCGGCAGGGCTCCGGTGAGGAGTCGTCCAGCAGCCGCTGGCACCTCATCGAGGGTGAGGGCAAATCCCCGATGGGGACTGCCTCACAGTAACGGGCTAGGATTTGGCTAACATCAGAGCCCATTACCAAATCCCTCGGGAAGTTGGGATTTTCATTCCGACTCCCGATGACAGGGTAGTGTCTCCTGAACTGATAGGATAGTCGTATACGATATTTCCCTTAAGTTAGGCCTCCGCTTGCCCTTTCACCCTTTCTTTGTTAACCTCCTCGACTATTATTCCTTGACCCCTACCCAGCTTGTCCCGAACTCCCTTTGGACCATTTGTGCCTTCATTATCCTTTGTCATTTCCACTGCATCACACCCAGACTTTCCTATTCCGCTGTTTCTACACCCTCCGACAACCGGCGGGTTGGTGGCTATTTCAGCCTCGGCCTAGCCGAGTCCTCAAATTGCTTCTCCCCTCCTCTGTTAAGGGCTGGAAGTCCCAATTCTTCTTTGCCAACCTCGACAGGTAAGCCTAGGTGGGGGGACCCAGACCTCAGACCAAACATGAACTTGACAGTCCACTCGGGGATAAGGAAGCGGTGGGGCAGTTGCTGACAGCCGAGGTCTCCAGGTGTAATCAGCTCATGTCGGAGGATAATCTCCGACTCGCGGGGGTCTCCACCCGGAGTGGTGAGTAGCGACTGACCAACACTTAGATAGTTTTCTTCCTATGTTCTCTTTTTTTTTTTTGGCACTAACCCCGACCAATGATGTGCAGTGATGAAGATACCCACCATACCCTCAGGAAGGCGGCCGCCAAGAGGAAGAAGGCCCTCGAGGGCGCCGAGGGCCCGAGCACAAGGCCGCGAACTCAGGCTTCCAGCCAGCCTATGGCACAACCTTCTCCGTCCCCGGAGCACGGGAGTCAGCAGCTGCTACCGCAGTTGACCTAACGGCCGACACACCCCGGAGGGAGTGAGGGCCGAGGGTGCGGCAGCAGAGGACCCCCCATCCCGGCCGAACTAACCCAGATCGAGGCGTTGAGCCCATGGGAGATGCGCCGGCTATATCCGTGCCGACCGAGGGGCTAAAGGAGCCAAGGGCAAGGCGATACCCTCCAGGCCCTCGTCATGAACCACAGGCGCCGAGCAGATCGGATGATCTCCCACCTTATCCAGCCCGAGTTCCAGGAGGAACTCAGCCAGCTAGGCGTATCGGCATTTTTCTGTGAAGCCTTCGTGGCCCTTACTCGTGTAAGTAGTCTTCATGACCTCAACATTAAATACTTAGCTGATCTCGGCACTAAAGAATGTACTTTGGATGCAGTTGGCGAACTCCCTAGTGGCCACGAGAGAAGTAATTAACCAGGGGAAGGTCATCATCAGCAATGCCCGACGGGATGCCGAGGATGGCCAGGCCCGAGCCGAGAGGGCTGAGGGGGCCCTGGAGGTGGCGAGAACCAACCGGGCCGCCGAGCTCGAGGAGGCTGGCAGGCGGGCAGAGGTCGAGGCTAACCGCGCCCGGGCAGCCCTAAACCAACTCGGGGTGATGGAGGGCGCCGTCAGCGACAGGGACCGCCATATCACCAAGTTCAGCTCTGCCATTCAGGCGGCCGAGGCGAGGGCGGAGCATGCCGAGGAGGAAGTGAGGAGGGCCGCCTCTCTGGCAGCGGCGGAGGAGACTAAGGCCAGCGAGGCTGAAGCAGCTGCCGAGGTGAGGGTCGCGGGAGCCATAGAGGAGTTCCGGCAATCCGTATGCTCCTCAGAGGAAATGGCCAAAGCTTCCACGAATGCATACCTCCAAGGGTTCCGGGATGGCAAAGAAAAGGTGGCCCGGGTCCTCGACTTCCCCTGCGCCTTGGAGATTGAACCGACCCAGTGTTCGAGGGGGCCTCATCCGACGATGAGCCCGCTGTTGTCGACCCTTAGACTTTTGTACTTGTTTTCTTAGTTTTTGTATAAGCCCGGCTTAGTCGGCATTTTGTAAGCACTTTCTTAGTAATGAAAATTTCTCTTTTTCTAAAATGTGCATGAGACTTATAGTTTCCCTTAGCTTGCCGACGTGGGACCCCTAGGGGCTGCGTCGACACTGGGGATAGTACTCGACGGCTCGTTGCCACCAGACCCGACTTAGCCGTTTTGTAGGGTTAGGGCCCAAAGGGAGCACCGAGGTTGGACTTGGGGTCAAGTCGGCCCATGCCACTAAGTGTCGATGGTACATCGGCCTTGAAGCGCCGAGCTGGCTCGAGCTTTTTGGAACCGATGGTACACCAGTCTTCGGTGCCAATGGTACACCGGTCTTCGGTACCGATGGTATATGGTCTTGACGTGCCGAGCTGGCCTCGGGCTTTTTGGAGCCAGTGGTACACTCTTCGGTGCCGATGGTACGTCGGTCTTAAAGTGCCAAGCTAGCCTCGAGCTTTTTGGAGCCAGTGGTACACCAGTCTTCGGTGCCGATGGTACATCAATCTTGAAGTGCTGAGCTGGCCTTGAACTTTTTAAAGCCAGTGGTACACCGATCTTTGGTGTCGATGGTACATTGGTCTTGAAGTGCTGAGCTGGCCTCAAGCTTTTTGGAGCCGGTGGTACACCGGTCTTCAGTGCTGATGGTACATCGGTCTTGAAGTGCCAAGCTGGCCTCAGCTTTTTGGAGCTGATGGTACACCAATCTTCGGTACCGATGGTACATCGGTCTTGAAGTGCCAAGCTAGCCTTGGGCTTTTTGGAGCCGTGGTACACCGATCTTCGGTACCGATGGTACATCGGTCTTGAAGTGCCAAGTTGGCCTCGAGCTTTTTGGAGCCGGTGGTATACTGATCTTCGATATCGATGGTACATCGGTCTTGGAGTGCCAAGCTGGCCTTGGGCTTTTACTGAAAAGATGGGTTACTCGAACACGCTTTCATTAATATAGAACGCGGGGCAGGAGCCCTAAAGAGTAAATACACAACTCAACATAGAGAGGGGTACATTACTGATAATACCGATGGAGGTTGTCAGAGTTCCAGGTCTGCAGGAGTGGCTTTCCATCCATCCCTTCGATCATGTATGCCCCACGATGGAGGGCTTCGGTGACTCGATAGAGTCCTTCCCAATTTGGTGACAACTTCCTCCCTTTCGTCGGCTTGGAAACCTCGGCCCGTCGGAGGACTAGGTCTCCCGGCAGGAACATCCTAGGATGGATGCGGGCATTGTAGTACCTAGCCATTCGCTGTCGGTAGGTGGCCATCTGGAGCCGCGCTCGGTCACGTACCTCCTCCACAAGATCGAGGTTGGCTCGGAGTTGGCTCGAGTTATCCTCCTCACTGTATGACTCCGTCTAGGGCTCGGAGCACCTATCTCCACCGGGATAACGGCCTTAGAGCCAAAGATGAGGCTGAAGGGAGTCTTCCTAGTGGGAGGGTGTGGCGTCGTGTAGTAGGCCCACAGCATGTTAGGAAGCTCCTCCACCCACCTTCCTTTGGAGTCATCCAACCGTGCCCAAAGTCCTTGAAGGATGATGCGGTTGGTCACCTCGGCAGTGCCATTGGTTTGAGGGTGCCCGATGAAGGTGAACTGCTGATGAATGCCCAGCTTGGTGCAGAATCCTCTGAAGGCTGCGTTGTCGAATTGCCGACCGTTGTAAGTGACGAGGGTATGCGGCAACCCGAACCTACAGATTATAGATTTTTTAAAAAAGGACCTCACCTTGCCCTCGGTGATCTTGGCCAGTGCGTCGGCCTCATCCATTTGATGAAGTGGTCGACGGTCACCAGAAGGAACTTGCGCTGACCGGAGGCCGGGGGAAACGGTCCCAAGATATCCATTCCCCACTGAGCAAAAGGCCAGGGGAGCCAGAGGACTCAACTGGGAGGTCGACTGCCGCTGGATGCTGGCATGATGCTGGCAGTTATCATACCTCTTAACCAGCTCAGCGGCATCCTCCCATCGTCAGCCAGTAGTATCCTTGCCGTAGGGCTTTATACGCTAGAGCCCTGCCCCCCAGATGACTTCCGCAGATGCCCTCATGGATCTCTCACAGGATATAATCAGCTTCTGTGGGGCCGACGCATATGAGGATCGGGTACGAGAATGACCTTCGGTAGAGCCCTCCGTCCATCACCAGAAACTTCAGAGCCCACCATTTAAGTAGTCTGGCCTCTGCTGGGTCTTCATGGAGGGAACCATCGAAAAGATACCGAACGTAAGCATCCATCCAAGAGGGTTCTTGCACGACCGGCATGGCTTCTTCTGTGGCTTCAATACTTGGACCTCCATATGCTCTACATACGTTCTTCCCTGGGTCCCGTCGGCCGAGGTGGCCAAACGGGAGAGGGTATCAGCACAGGCGTTCTCTCCCTAGGGATGTAACTAACGCGGAAGTAAGCAAAATGGAAGGCTCAGGACTGAACCTTGTTCAAGTAACAGGACATTATTGGATCTCTGGCCTTGTATTCCCCAGCAACTTGCCCAAAGACAAGCTGAGAGTCTGTGAAAGACCTCAGATGCCTCGCGCTGAGCTCCCCAGCCAACTTCATCCCTACTAGTAAGGTTTCGTACTCCGCTTGGTTGTTTGTGGCGGGAAAAAGGAACCGGAGAGCGTACTCCACCGCCTCTCCCTTGGGGCTTGCGAGAATAAGACCAGCTCCACTACCTTGGGAGTTAGATGCGCCATCCACATGAAGGATCCAGTCTTCCTCTCCTGCCTCCTCTGCCGTGGGAATCTCCAAGTTTGATTCCTCTGGTGGCTCCTCGGCCCAGGTGCACTCGACAAGAAATTGGCTAACACCTGACACTTCATTGCAAACCTCGACGGATTGACAAGTCAAATTCTTCCAGCTTGATAGCCCACTTCGCAAGTCGTCCGAAGGTGTCGGAGCGGGATAAGACAGTCCGAAGGGGCTGGTTCGTGAGCACTACAATTGGATGGGCTTGGAAGTAGGGTCAAAAGCACTGAGCGAAGATGATTAGGGCAAAGATGATATTCTTAGTTCTGGAGTACCTGGTCTCCATCATGAAGTACCTTACTGGTGTAGTAGACTAACTTCTGTGACCCGTCGGCATCCATGCGGACAAGCACGGAGCTGACGGCCTCGGGGAAGGCTGCAAGATATAGAAAGAGCTCCTCTCTGCTCCTTGGCTTGGACAGCAATGGCAGAGTGGATAAAAACTTCTTTAACTCCTCGAAGGCTTCTTGGCACTCCTTCGTCCATTCGAAGCCGTTCACCTTGCGCAATGCCTTGAAGAAAGGCAGACACCTCTCCGCCGACTTAGACAAGAAGCGACTCAAGGCCGTCACCCTTCCGGTTAGGCGCTGTACCTTTCTCTTGTTAGCAGGGGGCCTCATATCCAGAATAGCAGGATTTTATTGGGGTTCACCTCGATCCCTCGCTGCGTTACCATGAATCCTAAGAATTTACCTGCAGTAATCCTAAAGGCACACTTGCGGGGGTTCAGCATCATCTGATACTGACAGAGATTATCGAAGGTCTCCGCAAGGTCGGCAACATGGTCGGCGGTACGGGTACTCTTGGTTAGCATGTCATCCACGTACCTCCATGTTGCGCCCGATCTGGTCCTTAAAGACTTTATTCATTAGCCTATGATAGGTGGCCCCTGCATTCTTCAGTCCGAATGGCATTACCTTGTAGTAGTATATCGCCTTCTCGATCACAAATGAGGTAGCTTCTTCATCCGTCGGATCCATCTTGATCTGGTTATAACCTGAGAAGGCATCCATGAAGCTGAGGGTCTCGTGGCTGGATGTGGCATCCACCAACTGGTCAATCCGAGGCAATGGGAAGCTGTCCTTAGGGCACGCCTTATTAAGGTAGGTGAAGTCCATGCACATCCTTCAATCCCACTGGCTTTGTGAACCATCACGATGTTGGCCAGCCAGTCGGTGTAGTGGACCTCTCGATGTGGCCAGCAGCCACTAGCTTGCACACCTCCTCATCAATGGCCTTCTGCCGGTCAGGGGCAAAGCTTCTCTTTTTCTGTCACGGGCCAGCACTCCGGTTTGATGTTGAGCTGATGGGTAATCACTCCCTCAGGGATGCCTGGCATGTCGGATGTCGACCATGCAAAAATGTCGGAGTTGGCCCGCAGGAAAGTGATGAGCTTATCTCGCGCCTCCTCTGGGAGCAGGGCCTCGATCTGGATCGTCCTAGTTGGGTCCTCCCCCAAAGGGAAAGTCAGCAGGTGCTCAGCCGGCTCTCCTCTCCTCTCTGAGTCTCCAGGGTCGAGCACCTCCGGTGTAGGTGCACGTGTCACCCCCTGCGGACTAGGGGCCAGATGGTAGCAAAGTGGCAGCGGGTTCTGCTCCTCCCGCATTTCTTCGACTCCTTCGCTGGTAGGGAATCTCACGAACAGCCTTTTAGTGAAGATGACAACATCTAGAAGGTTGAGTCTGGGTCTTCTGAGGATGACATTGTAGGCAAGGGGACCCGAACTACAAAAAATTCATGATGACCGTGCTTTGACACGGTGGCGTCCCGGCAGTGACGGGAGAGCGATCTCTCCCTCAACTCTCACAGAATCTCCAGTAAAACCCATCAAGTGTGTGGTGATAGGCCGAAGGGAGCTGGGAGACAGATTCATCCGAACAAACGCATCATAACTCAAAACGTCCACTGAGCTCCCACTGTCAACTAGAATTCTTTTTACAGGATGTTTAGCGATCGTCATGGACACGACGACGCTGTCATTATTTTTGTTGACCACCCCCTCTAGGTCCCTTTTAGAAAGAAATTACAGAATCTAACCCTTCCTCCCCATGCGGCCTCTTGGATGCGCTGCCTGGCCCCCAAGAAATCATTTCCACCGTCTTCTCGGTTGAGGTGTTGTCGATGCTGGCTACTGGTGGCGGAGGCGCCAATGGGCTGGGTGCACCCGGGTTGCCCCTCTGGACGAACTTCTCTTGGTGGCCATGCTGGATGATATCCTTAATCGCCTTCTTTAACTGACGACAGTTGTCGGTGTCGTGGCCATGGTCCCGGTAGAAGCGGCAGTACAGGTTTTTGTTGGAGGGGGTCTTCGGTTCAATGGAGGAGGGCGTTGAAGATACGGCTCGCCCTCGATCTTAAGAAAAATGTGAGATATCGGAGTGAGCAAGGGAGTGAATGGACCATCCCTGGGGGCGAGAGCTCGGGGACGGTTGTCTGGATGATGGGGAGGCTCGGGCCTCCTAAGCCTCAACAGGCTCGGGACGAGTCTGCTTCTTGGCGAAGCTTCCATCAGCCTCGCACCGAGAGGAGTCAGCTTCATTGGCGCGGATGTACTTTGTACCCAGCTTAAGAGTTTGGCATTGGAGCTGGGCGGCTTCTTGTCGAGTGAATATGCGAAGTGGAAGGGGCGAAGCCCTTGCTTCAAGGCCAGAGTGTCCACAGAATCCTCGAGGATGTAGACCTCGAGGGCGGCTTCTTTAAAGCGGCAACAAAGTCCCGTAGAGACTCGCCACCCCTTTGCTGGACAAAAAATAGACTATTCGTCACTCGAGAAGTCTTCTGGCATGTGTCAAAATGGACCAAGAAGGCCCTCTCCAGCTGGCGGAAGGAGCTGATACTCTGCGGCGATAGGCGGGAGTACCAGGCTCGGGCAGCCTTCCTCAAGATAGTGGGGAAGGCTATGCAAAGAAGTGAGTCAGTTGCCCCCTAGACCTGCATAAGGACTTTGTAGCTTTCCAGATGGTCCAGGGGGTCGGTGGTCCCATCATATGGGTCCAGCTGAGGAAGACGGAATCGGGTTGAAATCGGTTCCATCATAATGCAGCAGAACAGCGGTGGCCGGCTGTCATAGTTTTCCTCTGGTAGGTTGGTGATCCGGCGGCTGAGCTCCTCCAGCCACTGATTGTACTTATCAAGCCGGCGCACGGTCCAGCGAGCTATCCGGCCATCGAAAGACCCCTCCCTCGAAGATTCCGAGGAGGGGGAGGAGTGACGGTGGTGAAGATGGGTGCACTCCGCCTCCCTTCCATGCCACCGTTTGGGGAAGCACTGGCATGGCGAGGAGACCGAGACCTCTTAGAGGTCTTCCGGCGATGATGCCTGGGCAAAAGCGCGGTGGTGGCGAACTTCCTGGACGGGGGACCCCTGAGAAGAATGCTGGCTTGGTTGGACCACCCCCGGGATTGATGAGGGTGGCCCCGGCTGTTGTTGCAGGACCTGGACCACTGCCACCAGCGACTAAACTTGCATGATGAGGGCAGCGATCCGATCATCTTGATGCTGCTGCGACGGTGGTGGCGATAGTGGGCGGGGATGCCAGCCTGGGGAGCAAGGGAACTGGCCTTCGGCAGGTCTACTCCCAGGCGGTGCCCCCGGCGTGGCTGGTCGAGACCTCTTGCGCTCGTGTTGTCACCATTTTCTTGAATACTCAGGGGAAGGAGATCTGCAACTGACTGATTTGAAGCTTTTCTCTCTCAGCCCCCTTTCTGGCGCGCCAATCTGTTGATGCCAAGTCACCTTCCTTCAACGTCGGGAAACGGTGGTCCTCCTCCTCGATGAGCTCCTGCAAGAAAGTCTCCGGAGACTGGTTGTACCAGTGGGAACCCTCCGACGATCAAGTAAGCAACTCAGGAACAGACAAGAATAAACTAGCAGAAGGATAGCTAGAGAACTTGAGTTCAGATCCCCTTCATCGTTGTGAGTGTGGGCTTTTATACCTGTCCAAGGGTTCCTTTTTTCCTCTTCCAGAAGGTGGTTGATTTCAAGGTGCCCTTATCCGATAGCGAGCAGAGGGCAAGGCTGACAGTGATAGTCACAACAGACACTGAGCATGTCAGAGATGTCTTGCCCGCCGGCCACCTATGGAGCACGGCGCTACAGGAGGCAGGTGGGCAGTCGTGTGAGGCGGACGCTATTTACGGATCGCGGCCATGCTCTGTTGCAGGAGGAAGTGGGCCACGTGGCCGCCACAGACGATGGTGGACATGTGGATGTGTCAAGTGGCTAGACTAAGGGGCTCGGAGCTAGGGTGTCCCCCAGTCCGAGGTCGAGGCCGAGGGGATGCCGAGTCCGAGGCCGAGGCTGAGGGGACGCCGGTTCGAGGCCGAGGGGATCTCGAAGGCCGAGGGGTGCCAGGTCCGAGGCCGAGGAGACGCCGGGTCCAGGCCGAGGGGCCTCGGCCGAAGGCGCCCGGGGGCCGAGGCGGGGGGCTCCGTTAGCTATCCTCTCCGTCAATTCTAACGACATTGGATCAGCCACAACAAGTGGTAATCTACCTTGATGATCCAAGGTTACTATGCAGACATATCTAGCAATTAGACATAGCAATTTCAACGATTATATTTGACTCATGGCGATCTAAATTACTACAAGCCATAGCAATTCAATTCTCCTATAAACATTTGGCGTCTAACATTAGATTACGCTCTTGACAATTCTTTCATAAACTCTTATCTTCCTTTGTCTCTGATTATATTCTCTCCTTGGACAGCACTCCATGCAATTCTTGTTTCTTTTATCCATCCCTAAAATATCGATCTCTAAAGACCTAGTCACAAGCCACTGTATATGTTCTCATTAATCTGCCCATATCTAGTTTAGGGTCTGATCGGCTATTTCTATTAGATCCATAAGATAGGGATAAAATTTTTAATATTAGGGTGGCATTTGATTATATCTTGATAATTTAAGATTACCATGCAGACATGTCTAGCAATTAAATATAATAATTTTAATAATTATATTTGACTCTTGGTAATATGAAATCAGTACAAACTCTAGCAATCTGATTCTCCTATAAAAGTAGGTATCTATATATTAGATTACGCTTTTGATTTCTTCCTTGAACTTTTATCTTCCTTTGTCCCAATCACATCCTTCCCTTAGTCAGCACTACATGCAATATTATAGTATATTTATATTATATATATATATATATATATATATATATATATATATATATATATATATATATGTGTGTGTGTGTGTGTGTGTGTGTATTATGTATATTACATAATCTTATAATTTTATGAAATGGAATCTTATTTTGATAATCTAATTATTGACTAATATAAGATTCTTGGTAAGATTATATGGCCATGAAAAACATGAATTGATAGATCTTGTTCAGCTTATATTAGTTGAATCTTCTGATGCAAAAAAAAATTGTTTTTTTTTTTTATCAATTTCATGCTTGGGTCTTATTCTCCCAACTCTTGCTGGCTCATGCCTCTGTTTCTTTTGTCTCGGCTCTTATTGGCCTTTGACCTTGTTCATGAATCCAAACAGGCCTGGATCCAAGTGTTACAATGTTCGGAGATCCAACATTATCGATTGTGTGTATATATATATATATATCTGATGTATCGGCTTACCTTTGCGATAATATAAAGGAAACTTATATTATTAAAGAAGAGTGCCTGTAGTAGATGTGATTAAGATTGGTTGGTTTATTAAAGAAGGGTGCATGGTTTTAAGAAACTACCCCTAAGCCGCTAAGGAAAATGCTAGGCATCATGCACCAGAGTCCAGACCATCACTTAGTTCGCTAATCAATGTGACAACTGGCGATAGGTTGAGTATTAATCTTTGATTGATGACAGCGCAAGCTGTCATTTTTTTCTCATCTTTCGAATGCAGCGCAAGCATTGCAGTCCAATTTGATTTTATGAGAGGGAGGAGGTCAGAGAAGCTCTCCATTTTTTTCTTCTCCTCTCTGGGCGATCATGTCCCATTCGGCGCAGGGGTTGCAGGATTTGGAGCGTATAGCTCGCCCGTTGTCTTCAGCCGTTGACCGGCCGAAGTTGGCCGACGACGTACAGGTTAGGCTTAATTAGCTGAAGGATTTTAACGCGATCTAACCAACTTATTAGATGGATGAGAGATGTCAAGAGGGGCGGCTGTTAAGAGGATAGCTGAAGGATTGAGTCTTTTTAGGCTCAAATGCACCAGACCTACTTTCATTCAAGCTGGGTGGCAGATGAATTCTCCATCAGAAGCAGAGATTACGTGGTGAGCCTGGAAGCGTGCTGTGAAACGGCGGACAACGTTGGAGTCCAAATCAAATCTATGGAGCTGGAAACAGGGACCCGTTCCAACTTAAAGAATTAAAAGAAGATATTAGCATTTGATGACATTTTTTATCCAAATCTATACAGAACGCTACTCAAACCATATGTCTGTCCTCAATTTGATAGTCCATTTCATCCACACATTCCAGCCACAAGTTTGTTATGGACTGGACAACACAGAATATATATATATATGGCTGTGTTGCCACTTACACCAGCAATGCATATTTAGATCCACAAGAAGAGCATATCTTGACGAACATTTCAAAAGAGATGCATACATAGCTGATGAGTTGTGACTCGAGGCCATGTAGTAATAAAAACGGGCCGAAAATTCGACCTTTGTAAAAACGGAGCAAGAACCAAACCCATAAGATAAATATGCATATATATTACTTAAGAGACATGGTTAACAGCCCATACGATACCATAAACAAAAGAACAACACTACTGATCCTGGAGACAAAACAGCTCATCAACCATATCCCAATCTAAGTACATTTTTTCCCAAGAAGCTCAGCGCCAATGAGATAAGAAACATATGCATCAGTAGCCGCATAGACGATCTGATCATGGCTCAGGTACCTATCAGACCAGTTAGTATAGCGAGCCACATCAGGAATCTTCTGAATCTCGAGGCCTAAGACCTCACTAGCCAGTTGAACAAGGCCAGCATCAGCAAGGCGACTGTCACCCATCACCTCGGCAGCAAGTGGACCAATCTCCACAGCATTATCGCAGTTCAGACGATAGTCCCTTTTGAGCTTCGAGATATCACCGTTTATACCAACCCCAACAAATGTCACATTGCGATCAACAAGGAATTCTTTAAGAAGTTGGGGGATGTAATCCAGATGCGCCATTTGAACAATAAGGCATTTGCCCTTGTGGCAGAGTTGAAGAATAGCTACCCTGTTATTGGGGTCCGTGGAGGTCCACTCCACATCCAGACCAATAACAATTTTCTCTTCCTTGAAGGAGCACCGCAATCCACAGACATATCTCTCCACCATGGAAGCATTGTTGGACAATATGACGCTCACAGTGGCTCCAGCAACTGTAAATTCAGTATTCATGGTGAAGAACTATGTATGAGGCGTTTGGTTTTTCCTTGGTGATCGGAAAGGGAAGGGGAAGGAGAAGGTATTTATAAGAGTCATTTGATCTGCTGCTTGGGTGCAGTAATGGATGTGTCGATTCCAATGGTGGGGTTCGACACCCCACGCTTCAATGCGAACCGCATGAACGTCCATAGACTACACCCAACGCTTAAGTTCTCGAGGAGAAACGGGACTCAAACCATGGACGCAGCAAACTTACGATGCATTGATTAGGAAACTTTAACCAGTGTGTTTTAGTATTGCGCTGTGGGAAAGAGGCCTCCATTAATTCACTCGTTTGGAAAGCCAATTTGCATGGTCTCTTCGAGAAAAAATACAGCTGTTCCTCGAATTCCATCTAAGAGCACAAAACGCTACGTGTACGTGGTAACTCGGTGTCAAGCAGCTCAAATGCCATTAAGGGATGGCAATGGCCCAAAGATGGCTTGGAATGGTCTATACCGATCTCGTCTTCGTTAGGAAAAATATTCCCGTTCCCCGCCCCATTAAGCCATTATAGTTAACGGAGCGGGGACGGGATACTCGATCCATTTACATAAAAAAATAAAATTATTTTATTAAATTTATAATTTATTAAAAATTAAAAAAATTTTTTAAGGATAAGATGAGACTAATCGAGAAGAACCAAATAATATTTATAAATTTAATAAAATAATTTTTTTTAAAGATTAAATGGAGACTAATAGAGAATAACCAATAATGATATTGATATATATAGAGATTCTTAGACTTATAAAATGGTTTGATTTAGGCCTTTTTAAAAAATGTATATTAGAACATAATAACAAACTAGATAAGAATTAGGAAATGATCTATCAAATTCTAATTGCATTTTTAAGAGAATAATCTATAAAAAATAATAATTTTGCAACTTGGTAGCAAACAATAAGCAACAACATTAAAATATTAAACTATAACAATAAACACACTTTAAATAATAAAAATTTTACTCCATGATACTTGCTGAAGAAATGCATGATTCCTGCAAAAAAAAAGAAAAAGAAAAATTGTTAGTAATGTGACAAATACTAGTACTACAAACAACAAGAATAAAAATATATTAATAAATAACAATCGCTAACATCACTATCATCCCAATAATACAAGTAAACATCATCCACTTTTTGATGTATCTAACAATTTACCAACACGAGATAACAAAGTAAGAAAATATTATCATATACTTAAAAAATAATATTTGCAAGATAGATGCTTACCTTCAAATTGAGTCCACAACCAACTTTGAGCACACATTAAAGCCTCTAAAGTTGCAAGCAAAAGTCTACTACGATGAGGATTCACCACTCTACCACTTATAGAAAAAGCAGATTCAAAAGCAACTATAGTCATTCGAATAGCAAAGATGTCCCTAGCAACCTTTTGCAACAGCAAAGTCATCACTATTAGGTGTTATAGACTCTTCCAAGTAGAAGTCCAACTATGTCTTGACTTCCTCTGCGGTAATATCTTGAGAAGCCAAAATGCCTCTATTTACTTCCTTTCAGTGATGGATGATTAGGCAGAAGAAATATTGAAGACCCACTGCTAGAACTTTTTTCCTTATGTTTGCCTTTGTCTCTTGCCTCATACTCTTTAACTAAATTGGCCATAGTTATCTGAACTTTTTTAATTTCCAATTTGCACGCTCTTCCCCATAAACTAAAGGAAAATAGCATTCAAATGACTTCAACTTGTACCTTGGATCCAATACATTTGCTATGCTCAATACGCCTTGAATGTCATCCCAATACTTGTTAAACTTCTCTGTCATTGCCAATGACATATCCCCCAATACTTGTTAAACTTCTCTATCATCGCCAATGACATATCCTTTATTTCTTGTCTTGTAGATGTCATCCACTCATAAGTGATAATTTAAGCTCAATGATCTTCATAAAAAAAGATTAGCAGTAGGATATTTTAGGCTAGAAAACAAAATAGTAATATTATAGAAATTCTCTAGTCTTTTGCACACAACCTCCCAATCCTCCTCTGAAGGTAAACAAGTATACTGAGAATAACATTGCTTCAAGCAAGAGAAAACATATCAATATTCTAAAGTAGTATTAAGCATCAAATATGTAGAATTCCATCTAGTTTTGCGATATAAAACTAGTTTCTTAGTACATGCTATATTCAATTGCCTTGCGGTTTCCTCCAATTTTTCTGTTCTTTTGGGGAACTCATCCAAAATACGACATTATCACGCACATTTTCAATTCTACTCTCATATGAAAAAGCTGTCCCTCCAAAAAAGTGCACCTAGATCAATCTTACTTTTCATCTTTGAAATCATGCTATCATTCGTACTACAATTATCAACAGTCAAGCTAGACAACTTATGATCGATATTCCAAATAACAATGTCTCCATAAGTTTGTCATAGGTATTTGGTGCAGGCATATAAACAAACCTATCAAATTCAAATAATTACAATATTAACATAGCAGATTTAAGATTAAAGTAATAAGTGATAAAGAAATAAATTAGTACCTTAATATGCAACTTCACACCCAATCGTCATCATCAATGTAATATGCCGTGGCCACCATGTAATTCTTTTTTTGATTCAAAGAAGTTCACATATCAGTAGTGATGGAAACTCTACTTTTGATTTGGTCAAGAAGACTTATTATCCTAGTTTTCTCAAGGCGATATATCTTTAAAATATCTTTCTTTACTGTATTTCTTGTCACCATATTAAACAACGTTGCAGAGTATAGCAAAAAATTCTAAATCTTGTATGGTAAATCATGGAGAGTGGATACTCATGTAAAATTATCACCGTTGTAAGGTCTTTTCTTGAAACCTCTGGATTGAAAGCATGTAAGCAAGATTAGGGCTATTTTCCATCAACTTACTTGCTAACGTTAATATTGTTTTATATCTTTTGTAGTTCGAAAGAGGCATCTCTTCCAATGTCCACGCAAATGGAAGTGCCATCATTGGGTCCTCCACCCAATTTCTTTTGATAGTAGTTACAAATTGCCTTCAAACTTTCATCGATCATTTTGCGTTCAAAATGATTCCAAACTTTAGATCGTAAAGGCCTTATTGAAGCAATAGAGTGATTGTTTTATATTTCAGGAGTTGAAGAAACTCTTATGGAGTCATCTAATGTGTGTTAGATGTATCAATATCATCATTTGGTTGTTCTCGATTGGTCTCCATCTTATCCTAAAAAATTAATAAATTATCATTAAGCACATAAGCTTCCAAAGTGTTAACAAAAACAAAGAATATCAACCAAGAAATTCTACAAAAACAAACTTTTTTCAGTTGGCATAATTAAGTACATTTGCTAATAGTGTCAATTAACAAAGAAATTCCAAAAAAAAAAAATTCCAAAGTCTAGAATATTGACACATAACATAGGTAAATGATTGAAGCTAGATTTAGACTCCAAATTGCCACAAATTCATAATACATAAATAAATAGTTACGCACAATTCTCTAAACACACAATATCTTCCAAAAACATATAAATAAATAAATACAATCACAAAAATAATCTATTAATTTCAGAGTCTCAAATGAGTGCATTCACTAAAATATTGAAAATATTAAATAGTAAAAAAAAACCTATAAAAAATCATTAAAATCTTATAGCACATCTAACAATAAGTGAAGAAAATAGAATCGTATATTAACAATTTTATTTTACATTATCAAAAAAATGTTTCATCATTCATCATCTAAGTAAATATTTTGGGCACTCTTTCCTCATAAATTTATTAATTTATGTTTTAAACGAGTAAAACAAATATTATGAATATTTTTGGTTAATTTTATGTTTTAAATAATTTGCTTTATGCAGAAAACCTGAAAAAAAAAGATACAATTGCTAGGAAAATAAGAAAGAATAAAAAAGAAAGCGAATAGCAGAGTCCAGGCGGCTTATAAAACCTAAGTTTATTGCCTAGTGCTCTATTCGCAAAAAGACTTGCCAATATATTTATGAAGCCATACTATATTGACATGATTTTATGAACATGGGGCATACATAGCACATGGCATTTGATTCACATAAACCCCCCCCCCCCCCTTTTGAGTGGAAAGGAGAGTGGTTTCATTCTCTTACCATGAAAGGCAAGTGCTCGCACTTCTAGATTTGGTTTTATTTTGAGCCATTATAATTACCATCATCACACAACTAATCATCCATACCATCATCTTATTATGAAACCCCTTTTTAGCTGTAAAATGGAGTCAAGCCTGGTCTCTTCATCATGACTTTGGCTAGCTCCATTGAGAACTCATCAAAATTAAATGCTCTATTTTTTTATTTTTATTTTTAAAAATAAAAATAAAATCTTTAGAATGAAAACAAAGGACTGAAAGAGTTTACAAATAATATTTTAAAAAAAACACACTCTCTCTCGGATAAGGAAGAAGAGAATGAAAAGTGAGAAAGAAAACAACTAACAAGGGAGAAAATTAGAAAATGAATATTTCCAACACAACAACCGTAAAAAAGAATACATTATGTAACATTCAAATCTCAAAGCAAAAAATAAAGAGATATATTTTTAAAAAAAAAAAAAAGATGAGCGTACTAGAGAAAGAATTAGGATTATATTTTTTATTTATTTTTAATTTTTAATTTTTAATATATTAATATATAGCTAACGAGGATGGATAAACAGGGATGGAACGGAGAATATCATTTCGGGCCATTTATTCATTTAGCTGTTAACAAAAAATCTTCGTTATCATAAATCCGTTTAGATCGGAGATTTTTTTATCCATTAAAAATTATATCGGTCTATAAACGGTCAAACGGAAAAAATTGCCATCCCTAAATGCGATGCAGCCACTAAGCATTAGGAGAAATTATATCATTTTTGACTCTGAATCCATGCGTCCATGGACGATGATGCAGGGCCAACGAGATCCATCTTGATCTAGATACCAGCCACATGATTGATGATTCTATTATAACGCCAGAGTTCGAATGGCAGAAGATTTGGCAACTGTAGTGGCATTCCATTTTGTTCACCGTCATGCCCGTTATTTCCAGTCGTGCTGTTCTTTCCAGTATTGGACTCCAATGCTGATATACTCGGATCTCCTCCGCTTAATGTATCTCCCCATGATTTCATCGGATCGACCCTGGACTCTTCGTAAGATCTTTGAAAGATCTTGCGAGACTCGCAAGAAAGATCTTGCGAACTGCCGATGTCCAATTCCTCTCGCTGTGCCGCTTGCAGGTACCTGAGGAGGAGATGCGATGAAGATTGTGTGTTGGCCCCGCATTTTCCATCGACACAACCTCATAGATTTGCTTGCGTTCACAGAGTCTTTGGCAACAGCAATGTCAGTAGAATGCTGCAGGTATCTTTTATTAGCATATTCTTATGCACTCTTCTTACTTTTATCTTCTTTTCTCTACTATAAAATGGGGTTTTAAATCGAGTCAAAATCTCATGTCGATCGTGGTTGAATGACTTGGATGAATGCCCCCACCGAAGTTTGGAAATAGTTTTGTAATTAGAGTGAAGGATTGGGGTCCTGGAAATTATGTAAATCTATATTAATATCTCAACAGGACTCAATTAAGCTTCATTGGCAAGGAATTTTGGCTAGGATGCTTGCCTCTCAAATCACCTTGGTATGCAAACAAAGTGGCTTAAGATGCAATCAATGTTTATCTTAGGACACTATTATATAAGCACACGTCTGAAGATGATTCGGCTGCCATTTACAGCCATCAGAAAGTTCAACAATTTAGCATGGTTTCTCAGAGCACGAAAGTAGGACAAGATAACGCCTTTAGAAGTACCTTGACTTGCTAGCATCAAGAAAGTCAGTGCTGTATGGTGTCTATTTGTATCCTAGCTATGCCTAGGGTGCGAATCTTCTTTCTTTCGGTGCATCCCTAAGGTAGTATTTGATAGAAAAAATATTATTCAGGGATAAGTGTACGGGATAAAGTTTATCCCTTGGCTATCCCTAGGAATATCCCTTGGCTATCCCATTGATCATATCAAATGCAAAAAGGTAAATCCATAGGATAACTTTTTTTTTTTTACTCTTATTTGAAGGGATAACCAGCTATTCCTGCATTTTAGGAAATAAATTGAGGGGATAACCCATGGTTAACCATTATCCCTTTGGTTAACTTTATTCCCAGCTATCCTTTATAATTATGGCTTTTGGGAATAAGAGGGGATATCCCCTCTTATTCTTTATTTCAAACACTACCTAAATATCGGTCTAACGCTGAAGGATCAAGTCCTAGTCACAAGCCATTGCACATGTTTCCATTAATCTACTCACATCCAGTTTAGGGTATGGTTGGATATTCCCATTAGATCCATAAGATAGGGACAATATTTCCAATATCAGGGAGGCAATTGGTTAGTGGTGTTGACGCCAAGTGACCTTCCTTCAACGTCGGAAAATGGAGGTCCTCCTCCTCGATGAGCTCCAGCAAGAAAGTCCCCGGAGACCAGTTGCATCGGTGGGGACCCTCCGATGATCAAGTAAGCAACTCGGGAACATACAAGAATAAACTAGCAGAAGGATAGCTAGAGAACTTGAGTTCAGATCCCCCTCATCATTGTGAGTATGGGCTTTTATACCTGTCCGAGGGTCCCTTTTTTCTGCTTCCATAAGGTGGTTGATTTCAAGGTGTCCTTGTCCGGTAGCGAGCAGAGGGCCAGGCTGACAGTAATAGATCGCAACCAACACTGAGCATGTCAGAGGTGTCTTGCCCCATTGGCCACCTGTGGAGCACGACGCTACAGGCGGCAGGTGGGTAGTCGTGTCAGGCGTGGGCAGTTACGGTCGCGGCCATGCGCTGTTGGAGGAGGTAGTGGGTCACGTGGCCGCCATAGACGGTTGGTGGACCATATGGATGTGTCAAGTGGCTGGACTAAGGGGCTCGGAGCTAGGGTGTCCCTCCAGTCCTGAGGCCGAGGCTGAGGGGACGCCGGGTCCGAGGCCGAGGAGGCCGAGGGGGTGCCGGGTCCGAGACCGAGGCCGATGGGACGCCGGGTCCGAGGCCGAGGGGACCTCAGAGACCGAGGGGGCCTTGGCCGAAGGCGCCCGGGGGCTGAGGCAGGGGCTCCGTCAGCTATCCTCTCTGTTAATTCTAACGATATTGGATCAGCCACATCAGATGCCCCCTCGCCCCTGAAACAAAGCGGGCCCACCTCTGCAAGGCGAAAGGGGTGTTATCTCCCCAGTGGCTGATCCCTGCATGCCGCCAATCGCTAAGGAGCATGTGTCTATGGGCGAAGCGATGCCTTAGCATGGGCGGTTCGAGGGTTGCAGCAGTATTGCCCTACGTCGTCCGTCTTATCTGCGGAGATCAACCTCGGAGCGGGAGCGACCACTCGGGGCTTACAAAAAGCCACCGCCATCATTGCCATCATGAAGTTGACGTCAGCATTGCCCCGCCATTGGCCAAAGGCGGAGCGTCCCATGTGCCGAGCGCCTGCCAAGGCAACTCAGCCAATAGCAAGAGTCCACGTGGTTGGGTAGGTGAGGCGGAATGAATCGAACCTGATAAGTCAGGCAGAAGGCCGGATTTTGTCACTTCGTTTGAGATTGTCCCCTACCTCCAGCTCTCGACTGTCTTCCTCCCGAGACCTTACTTCCACTGCTCCCTGCCCCAGGTCAGCTTCCTATCTCTTCCATGGCATCCTCACCCTCCTGGTATTCGTCTGAGTTCCCTGCAGATCAAATTTCATCCTCGAGGCTTCGTGCCTCTCCGTCTCCCACACCCTCGTGGTCCTCCGACCCGGAGGACCACAATCCTACCATCCAACGGCGAGCCGCTGGCAGGGCTCTGGTGAGGAGTCATCCAGCGGTCGCTGGCACCTCATCTAGGGTGAGGGCGAAATCCTCGATGGGGACTGCCTCCATAGTAACGGGCTAGGATTTGGCTAACATAGAGCCCATTACCAAATCCCTCGGGAAGTTGGGCTTTTCATTCCGACTCCCGATGATAGGGTAGTGTCTTCCTGAACCGATAGGATAGTCGTATACGATATTTCCCTTAAGTTAGGCCTCCGCTTGCCCTTTCACCCTTTCTTTGTTAACCTCCTCGACTATTATTCCTTGACCCCTACCCAGCTTGTCCCGAACTCCCTTTGGACCATTTGCGCCTTCATTGTCCTTTGTCATTTCCACTGCATCACACCCAGACTTTCCCTATTCTGCTATTTCTACACCCTCCGACAACAGGCGGGTTGGGGGCTATTTCAGCCTCGGCCCAGCTGAGTCCTCAAATTGCTTCTCCCCTCCTCTGTTAAGGGCTGGAAGTCCCGATTCTTCTTTGCCGACCTCGACAGTGTTAAGCCTAGGTGGGGGGACCCAGACCTCAGACCAAACATGAACTTGACAGTCCACTCGGGGGATAAGGAAGCGGTGGGGCAGTTGTTGACAGCCGAGGTCTCCAGGTGTAATCAGCTCATGTCGGAGGATAATCTCCGACTCGCGGGGGTCTGCACCCAGAGTGGTGAGTAGCGACTGACCCAACACTTAGATAGTTTTCTTCCTATGTTCTCTTTTTTTTTTTGGCACTAACCCCAACCGATGATGTGCAGTGATGAAGGTACCCACCATACCCTCAGGAAGGTGGCCACCAAGAGGAAGAAGGCCCTCGAGGGCGCCGAGGGCCCGAGCACAAGGCCGCGAACTCAGGCTCCTAGCCAGCCTGTGGCACAACCTTCTCCGTCCCCGGAGCACGGGGAGTCAGCAGCTGCTACCGCAGTTGACCTAACGGCCGACACACCCCTGGAGGGAGTGAGGGCCGAGGGTGCGGCAGTAGAGGACCCCCCCATCCCGGTCGAACTAACCCAGACCGAGGCCGTTGAGCCCACGGGAGATGCGCCGGCTATATCCGTGCCGGCCGAGGGGCTGAAGGAGCCAAGGGTGAGGCGATACCCTCCAGGCCCTCAGTCATGAACCACAGGCGCCGAGCAGATCGGATGATCTCCCACCTTATCCAGCCCGAGTTCCAGGAGGAACTCAGCCAGCTAGGCGTATCGGTATTTTTCCGCGAAGCCTTCGTGGCCCTTACTCGGGTAAGTAGTCTTCATGACCTCAGCATTAAATACTTAGCTGATCTCGGCACTAAAGAATGTACTCTGGATGCAGTTAGCGAACTCCCTAGTGGCCACGAGAGAAATAATTAACCAGGGGAAGGTCATCATCAGCGACGCCCAGCGGGATGCCGAGGATGGCCAGGCCCGAGCCGAGAGGGCTGAGGGGGCCCTGGAGGCGGCGAGAACCAACCGGGCCGCCGAGCTCGAGGAGGCCGCCAGGTGGGCAGAGGTCGAGGCTAACCGTGCCCGGGCAGCCCTAAACCAACTCGGGGTGATGGAGGGCACCGTCAGCGACAGGGACCGCCATATCGCCAAGTTCAGCTCTGCCATTCAGGCGGCCGAGGTGAGGGCAGAGCATGCTGAGGAAGAAGCGAGGAGGGTCGCCTCTCTTGCGCGGCGGAGGAGACTAAGGCCCGCGAGGCTGAAGCAGCTGCCAAGGTGAGGGTCGCGGGAGCCATAGAGGAGTTCCGGCAATCCGCACGCTTCTCAGAGGAAATGGCCAAAGCTTCCACGAATGCATACTTCCAAGGGTTCCGGGATGGCAAAGAAAAGGTGGCCCGGGTCCTCGACTTCCCCTGCGCCTTGGAGATTGAATCGAACCCAGTGTTCGAGGGGGCCTCATCCGACGATGAGCCCGCTGCTGTCGACCCTTAGACTTTTGTACTTATTTTCTTTTAGTTTTTGTACAAGCCCGGCTCAGTCGGCATTTTGTAAGCACTTTCTTAGTAATGGAAATTTATCTTTTTTCTAAAATGTGCATGAGACTTATAGTTTCCCTCAGCTTGCCAACGTGGGACCCCTAGGGGCTGCGTCGGCGCTGGGGATAGTACTCGACGACTCGTTGCCACCAGACCCGTGACTTAGCCGTTTTGTAGGGTTAGGGCCCAAAGGGAGCACTGAGGTTGGACTTGGGGTCAAGTCGGCCCCGGGCCACTAAGTGCCGATGGTACATCGGCCTTGAAGCGCCGAGCTGGCCTCGAGCTTTTTGGAATAGGTGGTACACCAGTCTTTGATGCCGATGGTACACCGGTCTTCGGTATCGATGGTATATCGGTCTTGACGTGCCGAGCTGGCCTCGGGCTTTTTGAAGCTAGTGGTACACTGGTCTTCGGTGCCGATGGTACGTCGGTCTTAAAGTGCCAAGCTGGCCTCGAGCTTTTTGGATCCGATGGTATACCAGTCTTCGGTGCCGATGGTACATCAATCTTGAAGTACCGAGTTGGCCTCAGACTTTTTGAAGCCAGTGGTACACCGATCTTTGGTGTCGATGGTACATTAGTCTTGAAGTGCTGAGCTGGCCTCAGGCTTTTTGGAGCCGGTGGTACACCGGTCTTCAGTGTTGATGGTACATCAGTCTTGAAGTGCCAAGCTAGCCTCGAGCTTTTTGGAGCCGATGGTACACCAATCTTCAGTACCGATGGTACATCGGTCTTGAAGTGCCAAGCTGGCCTCGGGCTTTTTGGAGCCGATGGTACATCGATCTTCGGTACCGATGGTATATCAATCTTGAAGTGCCAAGCTGGCCTCGGGCTTTTTGGAGCCGATGGTACACCGGTCTTCGGTGTCGATGGTACATCGGTCTTGGAGTGCCAAGCTGGCCTTGGGCTTTTACTGAAAAGATGGGTTACTCGAACACGCTTTCATTAATATAGAACGCGGGGTAGGAGCCCTAAAGAGTAAATACACAACTCAACACAGAGAGGGGTACATTACTGATAATACCGACGGAGGTTGTCGGAGTTCCAGGTCTGCAGGAGTGGCTTTCCATCCATCCCTTCGATCATGTATGCCCCATGATGGAGGGCTTCGGTGACTCGATAGAGTCCTTCCCAATTTGGCGACAAGTTCCTCCCTTTCGTCAGCTTGGAAACCTCGGCCCGTCGGAGGACTAGGTCTCCCGGCAGGAACATCCTAGGATGGATGCGGGCATTGTAGTACCTAGCCGTTCGCTATCGGTAGGCGGTCATCTGGAGCCGCGCTCGGTCACGTACCTCCTCCATAAGATCGAGGTTGGCTCGGAGCTGGTTCGAGTTATCCTCCTCACTGTATGACTCCGTCTGGGGCTCGGAGCACCTATCTCCACCGGGATAACGGCCTTAGAGCCAAAGATGAGGCTGAAGGGAGTCTTCCTGGTGGGAGCATGTGGCGTCGTGTAGTAGGCCCACAGCATGTTAGGAAGCTCCTCCACCCACCTTCCTTTGGAGTCATCCAACCGTGCCCGTAGTCCTTGAAGGATGATGCGGTTGGTCACCTCGGCAACACCATTGGTTTGAGGGTGCCCGACGAAGGTGAACTGCTGATGAATGCCCAGCTTGGTGTAGAATCCTCTGAAGGGTGCGTTGTCGAATTGCCGACCATTGTAAGTGATGAGGGTATGCGGCAGCCCGAACCTGCAGATTATAGATTTTCAGAAAAAGGACCTCACCTTGCCCTCGGTGATCTTGGCCAGTGCCTCGGCCTCGATCCATTTGGTGAAGTGATCGACGGCCACCAGAAGGAACTTGCGCTGACCGGAGGCCGGAGGAAACAGTCCCAAGATATCCATCCCCACTGAGCAAAAGGCCAGGGGGCAGCCAGGGGACTCAACTGGGAGGTCGGCTGCCGCTGGATGCTGGGCAGCTATCATACCTCTTAACCAGCTCGGTGGCATCCTCTCATCGTCAGCCAGTAGTATCCTTGCCGCAGGGCTTTATACACCAGAGCCCTGCCCCCCAGATGACTTTCGCAGATGCCCTCATGGATCTCTCGCAGGATATAATCAGCTTCTATGGGGCCGATGCACTTGAGGATTGGGTACGAGAATGACCTTCGGTAGAGCCCCGTCCATCACCAGAAACTTCAGAGCCCACCGTTTAAGTAGTCTGGCCTCTGCTGGGTCTTCACGGAGGGAACCATCGAAAAGATACCAGACGTAAGCATCCATCCAAGAGGGTTCTTGCACGACCGGCATGGCTTCTTCTGTGGCTTCAATACTTGGGACCTCCAGATGCTCTACATACATTCTTCCCTGGGTCCCGTCGGTCGAGGTGGCCAAACGGGAGAGGGTATCAGCCCAGGCGTTCTCTCCCCTAGGGATGTAACTGATGCGGAAGTAAGAAAAATGGAAGGCTCAGGACTGAACCTTGTTCAAGTAACGGGACATTATTGGATCTTTGGCCTCATATTCCCCAGGAACTTGCCCAGAGACAAGCTGAGAGTCTGTGAAAGCCCTCAGATGCCTCGCGCTGAGCTCCCCAGCCAACTTCATCCCTACTAGTAAGGTTTCGTCCGCTTGGTTGTTTGTGGCGAGAAAAAGGAACCGGAGAGCGTACTCCACCGCCTCTCCCTCGGGGCTTGCGAGAATAAGACCAGCTCCGCTACCTTGGGAGTTAGATGCGCCATCCATATGAAGGATCCAGTCTTCCTCTCCTGCCTCCTCTGCCGTGGGGATCTCCAAGTTCGATTCCTCTGGGGGCTCCTCGGCCAGGTGCACTCGACAAGGAAATTGGCTAACACCTGAGACTTCATTGCAAACCTCGACGGATTGACAAGTCAAATTCTTCCAGCTTGATAGCCCACTTCGCAAGTCGTCCGAAGGTGTCGGAGCGGGATAAGACAGTCCGAAGGGGCTGGTTCGTGAGCACTACAATTGGATGGGCTTGGAAGTAGGGTCAAAGCACTGAGCCAAGATGATTAGGGCAAAGATGATCTTCTTAGTTCTGGAGTACCTGGTCTCCGCGTCATGAAGTACCTTGCTGGTGTAGTAGACTGACTTCTGTGACCTGTCGGCATCCGCAGACAAGCACGGAGCTGACGGCCTCGGGGAAGGCTACAAGATATAGAAAGAGCTCCTCTCTGCTCCTTGGCTTGGATAGCAATGGCAGAGTGGATAAAAACTTCTTTAACTCCTCGAAGGCTTCTTGGCACTCCTTCGTCCATTCGAAGCCGTTGACCTTGCGTAATGCCTTGAAGAAAGGCAGACACCTCTCCGCCGACTTAGACAAGAAGCGACTCAAGGCCGCCACCCTTCCGGTCAGGCGCTGTACCTCCTCTTGTTAGCAGGGGGCCTCATGTCCAGAATAGCACGGATTTTATCGGGGTTCGCCTCGATCCCTTGCTGCGTTACCGTGAAGCCTAAGAATTTACCTGCAGTAACCCCGAAGGCACACTTGCGGGGGTTCAGCCTCATCTGATACTGACAGAGATTGCCGAAGTTCTCCGCAAGGTCGGCAACATGGTCGGCGGTACGGGTACTCTTGGTTAGCATGTCATCCACGTATACCTCCATGTTGCGCCCGATCTGGTCCTTAAAGACTTTATTCATTAGCCTCTGATAGGTGGCCCCTGCATTCTTCAGTCCGAATGGCATTACCTTGTAGCAGTATATCGCCTTCTCGGTCACAAATGAGGTAGCTTCTTCGTCCGCCGGATCCATCTTGATCTGGTTATAACCTGAGAAGGCATCCATGAAGCTGAGGGTCTCGTGGCCGGATGTGGCGTCCACCAACTGGTCAATCCGAGGCAATGGGAAGATGTCCTTAGGGCATGCCTTATTAAGGTAGGTGAAGTCCACGCACATCCTTCAGTCCCACTGGCTTTTCGAACCATCACGACGTTGGCCAGCCAGTCGGGGTAGTGGACCTCTCGGATGTGGCCAGCAGCCACTAGCTTGCGTACCTCCTCATCAATGGCCTTCTGTCGGTCAGGGGCAAAGCTTCTCTTTTTCTATCGGACGGGCCGGCACTCTGGTTTGATGTTGAGCTGATGGATAATCACATCCTCAGGGATGCCTGGCATGTCGGATGTCGACCATGCAAAAATGTCGGAGTTGGCCCGCAGGAAAGTGAGGAGCTTGTCTCACGCCTCCTCCGGGAGCAGGGCCCCGATCTGGATCGTCTTAATCGGGTCCTCCCCCAAAGGGAAAGTCAGCAGGTGCTCGGCTGGCTCTCCTCTCCTCTCTGAGTCTCCAGGGTCGAGCACCTCCGGTGTAGGTGCAGGTGTCACCCCTGCGGGCTAGGGGCCAGATGGTAGCAAAGCGGCAGCGGGTTCTGCTCCTCCCGCATTTCTTCGACTCCTTCGCTGGTAGGGAATCTCACGAACAACCTTTTAGCGAAGATGACAACATCTAGAAGGTTGAGTCCGGGTCTTCTGAGGATGACATTGTAAGCGAGGGGGATCCAAACTACAAGAAAATTCATGACGACCGTGCTTTGACACGGTGGCGTCCCGGCAGTGACGGGAGAGCGATCTCCCCCTCAACTCTCACAGAATCTCCAGTAAAACCCATCAAGGGTGTGGTGATAGACCGAAGGGAGCTGGGAGACAGATTCATCTGAACAAACGCATCATAACTCAAAACGTCCATTGAGCTCCCACTGTCAACTAGAATTCTTTTTACAGGATGTTTAGCGATCGTCATGGACACGACGACGCTGTCATTATTTTTGTTGACCACCCCCTCTAGGTCCCTTTTAGAAAAGGGAATTACAGAATCTAACCCTTCCTCCCCACGTGGCCTCATGGATGCGCTGCCTGGCCCCTAGGAAATCATTTCCACCGTCTTCTCGGTTGAGGTGTTGTCGATGCTGGCTACTGGTGACGGAGGCACCAACGGGCCGGGTGCACCCGGGTTGCCCCTCTGGATGAGATGCCCTCAATCGCCTTCTTTAACTGACGACAGTTGTCGGTGTCGTGGCTGTGGGCTCGGTGGAAGCGGCGGTACAGGTTTTTGTTGCGGGGGGCTTCAGGTTCAATGGAGGAGGGGGTTGAAGATACGGCTCGCCCTCGATCTTAAGAAAAATGTGAGATATCGGAGTGAGCAAGGGAGTGAATGGACCATCCCTGGGGGTGAGAGCTCGGGGACGATTGTCTGGATGACGGGGAGGCTCGGGCCTCCTGAGCCTCAACAGGCTCGGGACGAGTCTGCTTCTTGGCGAGCTTCCATCAGCCTCGCACCGAGAGGAGTCAGCCTCGTTGGCGTGGATGTACTTTTGTGCCCGGTTAAGATTTTGGCGTAGGAGCTGGGCGGCTTCTTATCGAGTGAATATGCGAAGCGAAAGGGCGAAGCCCTTGCTTCAAGGCCAGAGTGGCCACAGAATCCTCGAAGTTGTAGACCTCGAGGGTAGCTTCTTTAAAGCGGCAACGAAGTCCCGTAGGGACTCACCACCCCTCTGTTGGACGAAAAATAGACTATTCGCCACTCAGGGAATCTTCTGGCAGGTGTCAAAATGGGCCAAGAAGGCCCTCTCCAGCTGGCGGAAAGAGTTGATACTTCGCGGCGATAGGCGAGAGTACCAGGCTCGGGCAGCCTTCCTCAAGGTAGTGGGGAAGGCTATGCAGAGAAGTGAGTCAGTTGCCCCCTGGACCTGTATAAGGACTTTGTAGCTTTCCAGATGGTCCAGGGGGTTGATGGTTCCATCATACGGGTCCAGCTGAGGAAGACGGAACCGGGTTGAAATCAGTTCTTTCATAATGCGGCAGAACAGTGGTGGCCGGCTGTCATAGTTTGCCTCTAGTAGGTTGGTGATCCGGCGGCTGAGCTCCTCCAGCCGCTGGTTGTACTTATCAAGCCGGCGCTCGGTCCGGCGAGCTATTCGGTCATCGAAGGACCCCTCCCTCGAAGATTCTGAGGAGGGGGAGGAGTGACGGTGGTGAAGACGGGTGCGCTCCGCCTCCCTTCCGTGCCACTGTTTGGGGGAAGCACTGGCATGGCGAGGAGACCGAGGCCTCTTAGAGGTCTTCCGGTGATGATGCCTGGGAAAAGCGCAGTGGTGGCGAACTTCCTGGATGGGGACCTCCCCCGAGAAGAATGCTGGCTTGGTTGGACCACCCCCAGGATTGATGAGGGTGGCCCCGGCTGTTGTTGTAGGACCTGGACCGCCGCCACCAACGACTAAACTTGCATGATGAGGGCAGCGATCCGATCATCTTGATGCTGCTGCAGCGGTGGTGGCGTGGGGACGCCAGCCTGGGGAGCAAGGGAACTGGCCTTCGGCAGGTCTACTCCCAGGCGGTGCCCCCCGGCGTGGCTGGTCGAGACCTCTTGCGCACGTGTTGTCACCATTTTCTTGAATGCTCAGGGGAAGGAGATCTGCAACTGACTGATTTAAAGCTTTTCTCTCTCATCCCCCTTCCTGGCGCGCCAATCTGTTGACGCCAAGTCACCTTCCTTCAACGTCGGGAAATGGTGGTCCTCCTCCTCGATGAGCTCCTGCAAGAAAGTCTCTGGAGACTGGTTTCACCAGTGGGAACCCTCCGACGATCAAGTAAGCAACTCGGGAATAGACAAGAATAAACTAGCAGAAGGATAGCTAGAGAACTTGAGTTCAGATCCCCCTCATCGTTGTGAGTGTGGGCTTTTATACCTGTCCGAGGGTCTCTTTTTCCGCTTCCAGAAGGTGGTTGATTTCAAGGTGCCCTTGTCCAATAGCGAGCAGAGGGCAAGGCTGACAGTGATAGGTCGCAACAGACACTGAGCATGTCAGAGGTGTCTTGCCCCATCGGCCACCTATGGAGCGCGGCACTACAGGAGGCAGGTGGGCAGTCGTGTGAGGCGGACGCCGTTACGGATCGCGGCCACGCTCTGTTGCAGGAGGTAGTGGGCCACGTGGCCGCCACAGACGATTGGTGGACTATGTGGATGTGTCAAGTGGCTAGACTAAGGGGCTCGGAGCTAGGGTGTCCCCCCAGTCCCGAGGTCGAGGCCGAGGGGATGCCAAGTCCGAGGTCGAGGCTAGGGGATGCCGGATTCGAGGCTGAGGGGATCTCGAAGGCCGAGGGGGCGCCGGGTCTGAGGCCGAGGTCGAGGGGATGCCGGGTTCGAGGCCGAGGCCGAGGAGACGCCGGGTCCGAGGCCGAGGGGACCTCGTAGGCCGAGGGGGCCTCGGCCGAAGGCGCCCGGGGGCCGAGGCGGGGTGCTCCGTTAGCTATCCTCTCCGTCAATTCTAACGACGTTGGATCAGCCACAACAAGTGGTAATCTACCTTGATGATCCAAGGTTACTATGCAGACATATATAGCAATTAGACATAGCAATTTCAACGATTATATTTGACTCATGGTGATCTAAAATTACTACAAGCCATAGCAATTCAATTCTCCTATAAAAAGTAGGCGTGTAACATTAGATTACGCTCTTGACAATTCTTTCATAAACTCTTATCTTCCTTTGTCTCTGATTATATTCTCTCCTTGGACAGCACTCCATGCAATTCTTGTTTCTTTTATCCATCCCTAAATATCGATCTCTAAAGACCTAGTCACAAGCCACTGTATATGTTCTCATTAATCTGCCCATATCTAGTTTAGGGTCTGATCGGCTATTTCTATTAGATCCATAAGATAGGGATAAAATTTTTAATATTAGGGTGGCATTTGATTATATCTTGATAATTTAAGATTACCATGCAGACATGTCTAGCAATTAAATATAATAATTTTAATAATTATATTTGACTCTTGGTAATATGAAATAGTACAAACTCTAGCAATATGATTCTCCTATAAAAAGTAGGTATCTATATATTAGATTACGCTCTTTGATTTCTTCCTTGAACTTTTATCTTCCTTTGTCCCGATCACATCCTCCCTTAGTCAGCACTACATGCAATATTATAGTATATTTATAATATAATATAATATATATATATATATGTGTGCGTGTATTATGTTATATTAACATAATCTTATAATAATTTTATGAAACGGAATAATCTTATATTTATGATAATCTAATTATTGACTAAATATAAGATTCTTGGTAAGATTATATGGCCATGAACCAAACATGAATTGATAGATCTTGTTCAGCTTATATTAGTTGAATCTTCTGATGCAAAAAAAAAAAAAAATTATTTTTAATCAATTTCATGCTTAGGTCTTAATTCTCCCAACTCTTGCTGGCTCATGCCTCTCTTTCTTTTGTCTCGGCTCTTATTGGCCTTTGACCTTGTTCATAAATCCAAACAGGCCTGTATCCAAGTTTACAATGTTCGGAGATCCAGCATTATCGATTGTATGTATGTATGTATATATATAGGCTTACCTTTGCGATAATATAAAAGAAAACTTATATTATTAAAGAAGAGTGCCTGTGGTAGATGTGATTAAGATTGGTTAGTTTATTAAAGAAGGGTGCATGGTTTTAAGAAACTACCCCTAAGCCGCTAAGGAAAATGCTAGGCATCAAGCACCAGAGTCCAGACCATCACTTAGTTCGCTAATCAATGTGACAACTGGCGATAGGTTGAGTATTAATCTTTGATTGATGACAGCGCAAGCTGTCATTTTTTTCTCATCTTTCGAATGCAGCGCAAGCTTTGCAGTCCAATTTGATTTTATAAGAGGGAGGAGATCAGAGAAGCTCTCCATTTTTTTCTCTCCTCTCTGGGCGATCATGTCCCATTCGGCGCAGGGGTTGCAGAATTTGGAGCGTATAGCTCGCCCGTTGTCTTCAGCCGTTGACCGGCCGAAGTTGGCCGACGACGTACAGGTTAGGCTTAATTAGCTGAAGGATTTTAACGCGATCTAACCAACTTATTGATGGATGAGAGATGTCAAGAGGGGCGGCTGTTAAGAGGATAGCTGAAGGATTGAGTCTTTTTAGGCTCAAATGCACCAGACCTACTTTCATTCAAGCTGGGTGGCAGATGAATTCTCCATCAGAAGCAGAGATTACGTGGTGAGCCTGGAAGCGTGCTGTGAAACGGCGGACAACGTTGGAATCCAAATCAAATCTATGGAGCTGGAAACAGGGACCCGCTCCAACTTAAAGAATTAAAAGAAGATATTAGCATTTGATGACATTTTTTATCCAAATCTATACAGAACGCTACTCAAACCATATGTCTGTCCTCAATTTGATAGTCCATTTCATCCACACATTCCAGCCACAAGTTTGTTATGGACTGGACCAACACAGAATATATATATATGGCTGTGTTGCCACTTACACCAGCAATGCATATTTAGATCCACAAGAAGAACATATCTTGACGAACATTTCAAAAGACATGCATACATAGCTGATGAGTTGTGACTCGAGGCCATGTAGTAATAAAAACGGGCCGAAAATTCGACCTTTGTAAAAACGGAGCAAGAACCAAACCCATAAGATAAATATGCATATATATTACTTAAGAGACATGGTTAACAGCCCATACGATACCATAAACAAAAGAACAACACTACTGATCCTGGAGACAAAACAGCTCATCAACCATATCCCAATCTAACTACATTTTTTCCCAAGAAGCTCAGCACCAATGAGATAAGAAACATATGCATCAGTAGCCGCATAGACGATCTGATCATGGCTCAGGTAACTATCAGACCAGTTAGTATAGCGAGCCACATCAGGAATCTTCTGAATCTCGAGGCCTAAGACCTCACTAGCCAGTTGAACAAGGCCAGCATCAGCAAGGCGACTGTCACCCATCACCTCGGCAGCAAGTGGACCAATCTCCACAGCATTATAGCAGTTCAGACGATGGTCCCTTTGGAGCTTCGAGATATCACCGTTTATACCAACCCCAACAAATGTCACATTGCGATCAGCAAGGAGTTCTTCAAGATGTTGGGGGATGTAATCCAGATGCGCCATTTGAACAATAAGGCATTTGCCCTTGTGGCAGAGTTGAAGAATAGCTACCCTGTTATTGATGTCCGTGGAGGTCCACTCCACATCAAGACCAATAACAATTTTCTCTTCCTTGAAGGTGCCCATCAATGCTAAGACATATATATCCACAAAGGAAGCCATGCTGGACAATGTGACGCTCACAGTGGCTCCAGCAACAGTAAATATAGTATCATGGTGAAGAACTATATATGAGGCGTTTGGTTTTTCCTTGGTGATCGGAAAGGGAAGGGGAAGGAGAAGGAATTTATAGGAGTCATTTGATCTGCAGCTTGGGTGCAGTAATGGATGTGTCGATTCCAATGGTGGGGTTCGGTACCCCATGCTTCAATGCGAACCGCATGAACGTCCATAGACTACACCCAACGCTTAAGTTCTCGAGGAGAAACGGGACTCAAGACCATGGACGCAGCAAACTTACGATGCATTAATTAGGAAACTTTAACTAGTGTGTTTTAGTATTGCGCTGTTGGAAAGAGGCCTCCATTAATTCACTCGTTTAGAAAGCCAATTTGCATGGTCTCTTCAAGAAAAATGCAGCTGTTCCTCGAATTCCATCTAAGAGCACAAAACGCTGTGTGTACATGGAAACTCGGTGTCAAACAGCTCAAATATGATTAGGGATGACAACGGTCTGAAGATGACTCGATCTATACGGTCTTCATCTTCTTTAGGAAAAATATCCCGTTCCCCGCCCCATTAAGCCATTATAGTTAACGGAGCGGGGACGGGATACTCGATCCATTTAAATAAAAAATAAAATTATTTTATTAAATTTATAATTTATTAAAAATTAAAAAAATTTTAAGGATAAGATGAAGACTAATCGAGAAGAACCAAATAATGATTTATACATTTAATAAATATTTTTTTTAAAGATTAAATGGAGACTAATCGAGAATAACCAAATAATGATATTGATATATATAAGATTCTTCGACTTATAAAATGGTTTGATTTAGGCCTTTTAAAAAATGTATATTAGAACATAATAACAAACTAGATAAGAATTAGGAAATGATCTATCAAATTCTAATTGCATTTTTAAGAGAATAATCTATAAAAAATAATAATTTTGCAACTTGGTAGCAAACAATAAGCAACAACATTAAAAATATTAAACTATAACAATAAACACACACTCTAAATAATAAAAATTTTACTCCATGATACTTGCTGAAGAAATGCATGATTCCTGTAAAAAAAAAGAAAAAGAAAAATTTGTTAGCAATGTGACAAATACTAGTACTACAAACAACAAGAATAAAAATATATTAATAAATAACAATCGTAACATCACTATCATCCCAATAATACAAGTAAACATCATCGACTTTTTGATGTATCTAACAATTTACTAACACGAGATAACAAAGTAAGAAAATATTATCATATACTTAAAAAATAATATTTGCAAGATAGATGCTTACCTTCAAATTGAGTCCACAACCAACTTTGAGCACACATTAAAGCCTCTAAAGTTGCAGGCAAAAGTCTACTACGATGAGGATTCACCACTCTACCACTTATAGAAAAAGTAGATTCAAAAGCAACTATAGTCATTCGAATAGCAAAGATGTCCCTAGCAACCTTTTGCAACAGCAAAGTCATCACTATTAGGTGTTATAGACTCTTCCAAGTAGAAGTCCAACTATGTCTTGACTTCCTCTGCGGTAATATCTTGAGAAGCCAAAATGCCTCTATTTACTTCTTTTCAGTGATGGATGATTAGGCAGAAGAAATATTGAAGACCCACTGTTAGAACTTTTTTCCTTATGTTTGCCTTTGTCTCTTGCCTCATACTCTTTAACTAAATTGGCCATAGTTGTCTGAACTTTTTTAATTTCCAATTTGGCACGCTCTTCCCCATAAACTAAAGGAAAATAGCATTCAAATGACTTCAACTTGTACCTTGGATCCAATACATTTGCTATGTCAATACGCCTTGAATGTCATCCCAATACTTGTTAAACTTCTCTGTCATTGCCAATGACATATCCCCCAATACTTGTTAAACTTCTCTATCATCGCCAATGACATATCCTTTATTTCTTGTCTTGTAGATGTCATCCACTCATAAAGTGATAATTTAAGCTCAATGATCTTCATAAAAAAAAAGATTAGCAGTAGATATTTAGGCCAGGAAACAAAATAGTAATATTATAGAAATTCTCTAGTCTTTTGCACACAACCTCCCAATCCTCCTCTGAAGGTAAACAAGTATACTGAGAATCACGTTGCTTCAAGCAAAAGAAAACATCAATATTCTAAAGTAGTATTAAGCATCAAATATGTAGAATTCCATCTAGTTTTGCGATATAAAACTAGTTTCTTAGTACATGCTATATTTAATTGCCTTGCGGTTTCCTCCAATTTTTCTGTTCTTTTGGGGAACTCATCCAAAATACGACACTATCACGCACATTTTCAATTCTACTCTCATATGAAAAAGCTGTCCCTCCAAAAAAGTGCACCTAGATCAATCTTACTTTTCATCTTTGAAATCATGCTATCATTCGTACTACAATTATCAACAGTCAAGCTAGACAACTTATGATCGATATTCCAAATAACAATGTCTCCATAAGTTTGTCATAGGTATTTGGTGCAGGCATATAAACAAACCTATCAAATTCAAATAATTACAATATTAACATAACAGATTTAAGATTAAAGTAATAAGTGATAAAGAAATAAATTAGTACCTTAATATGCAACTTCACACCCAATCGTCATCATCAATGTAATATGCCGTGGCCACCATGTAATTCTTTTTTTGATTCAAAGAAGTTCACATATCAGTAGTGATGGAAACTCTACTTTTGATTTGGTCAAGAAGACTTATTATCCTAGTTTTCTCAAGGCGATATATCTTTAAAATATCTTTCTTTACTGTATTTCTTGTCACCATATTAAACAACGGTTGCAGAGTATAGCAAAAAATCTAAATCCTATATGGTAAATCATGGAGAGTGGATACTCATGTAAAATTATCACCGTTGTAAGGTCTTTTCTCGAAACCTCTGGATTGAAAGCATGTAAGCAAGATTAGGGCTATTTTCCATCAACTTACTTGCTAACGTTAATATTGTTTTATATCTTTTGTAGTTCGAAAGAGGCATCTCTTCCAATGTCCACGCAAATGGAAGTGCCATCATTGGGTCCTCCACCCAATTTCTTTTGATAGTAGTTACAAATTGCCTTCAAACTTTCATCGATCATTTTGCGTTCAAAATGATTCCAAACTTTAGATCGTAAAGGCCTTATTGAAGCAATAGAGTGAGTGTTTTATATTTCAGGAGTTGAAGAAACTCTTATGGAGTCATCTAATGTGTGTTAGATGTATCAATATCATCATTTGGTTGTTCTCGATTGGTCTCCATCTTATCCTAAAAAATTAATAAATTATCATTAAGCACATAAGCTTCCAAAGTGTTAACAAAAACAAAGAATATCAACCAAGAAATTCTACAAAAATAAACTTTTTCAGTTGGCATAATTAAGTACATTTGCTAATAGTGTCAATTAACAAAGAAATTCCAAAAAAAAAAAATTCCAAAGTCTAGAATATTGACACATAACATAGGTAAATGATTGAAGCTAGATTTAGACTCCAAATTGCCACAAATTCATAATACATAAATAAATAGTTACGCACAATTCTCTAAACACACAATAATCTTCCAAAAACATATAAATAAATAAATACAATCACAAAAATAATCTATTAATTTCAGAGTCTCAAATGAGTGCATTCACTAAAAATATTGAAAAATATTAAATAGTAAAAAAAAACCTATAAAAAATCATTAAAATCTTATAGCACATCTAACAATAAGTGAAGAAAATAGAATCGTATATTAACAATTTTATTTTACATTATCAAAAAATGTTTCATCATTCATCATCTAAGTAAATATTTTGGGCACTCTTTCCTATAAATTTATTAATTTATGTTTTAAACGAGTAAAACAAATATTATGAATATTTTGGTTAATTTTATGTTTTAAATAATTTTGCTTTATGCAAAAACCTGAAAAAAAATACAATTGCTAGGAAAATAAGAAAGAATAAAAAAGAAAGCGAACAGCAGAGTCCAGGCGTCTTATAAAACCTAAGTTTATTGCCTAGTGCTCTTTCGCAAAAAGACTTGCCAATATATTTATGAAGCCATACTATATTGACATGATTTTATGAACATGGGGCATACATAGCACATGGCATTTGATTCACATAATCCCCCCTCCCCCCTTTTGAGTGGAAAGGAGTGGTTTCATTATCTTACCATGAAAGGCAAGTGCTCGTACTTCTAGATTTGGTTTTATTTTTAGCCATTATAATTACCATCATCACACAACTAATCATCCATACCATCATCTTATTATGAAACCCCTTTTTAATGGAGTCAAGCCTGGTCTCTTCATCATGACTTTGGCTAGCTCCATTGAGAACTCATCAAAATTAAATGCTCTATTTTTTATTTTTATTTTAAAAAATAAAAATAAAATCTTTAGAATGAAAACAAAGGACTGAAAGAGTTTACAAATAATATTTTAAAAAAAAACTCTCTCTCTCGGATAAGGAAGAAGAGAACGAAAAGTGGAAAAGAAAACATCTAACAAGGAGGAAAATTAGAAAATGAATATTTCCAACACAACAACCGTAAAAAAGAATACATTATGTAACATTCAAATCTCAAAGCAAAAAACAAAGAGATATCTTTTTAAAAAATAAAAAAAGAGATGAGCCTACTAGAGAAAGAAATAAGTATTGGAGGGCATCGATGGGCAGCGATTAGCGAAGATAAACAATGGACTGATGGAGCTAAGAAAGAGCAGAGATAGATGCATGAAAGAAGAAAGAGCAAGAGTCAAGATTATATATTTTATTATTTTTAATTTTTAATTTTTAATATATATATAGCTAACGAGGATAGATAAATGGGGATGGGACGGAGAATATCATTTCGGGCCATTTATCCATTTAGCCGTTAACAAAAAAATCTTCGTTATCATTAATCCGTTTAGACCGGAGATTTTTTGATCCATTAAAAATATATCGGTCTATAAACGATCAAACAGAAAAAATTGCCAGCGATGCAGCCACTAAGCATTAGGAGAAATTAGAGATCCATCTTGATCTAGATACCAGCCACATGATTGATGATTCTATTATAACGCCAGAGTTCGAATGGCAGAAGATTTGGCAACTGTAGTGGCATTCCATTTTGTTCACCGTCATGCCCGTTATTTCCAGTCGTGCTGTTCTTTCCAGTATTGGACTCCAATGCTGATATACTCGGATCTCCTCCGCTTAATGTATCTCCCCATGATTTCATTGGATCGACCCTGGACTCTTCGTAAGAGCTTTGAAAGATCTTGCGAGACTCGCAAGAAAGATCTTGCGAACCGCCGATGTCCAATTCCTCTCGCTGTGCCGCTTGCAGGTACCTGAGGAGGAGATGCGATGAAGATTGTGTGTTGGCCCCGCATTTTCCATCGACACAACCTCATAGATTTGCTTGCGTTCACAGAGTCTTTGGCAACAGCAATGTCAGTAGAATGCTGCAGGTATCTTTTATTAGCATATTCTTATGCACTCTTCCTACTTTTATCTTCTTTTCTCTACTATAAAATGGGGTTTTAAATCGAGTCAAAATCTCATGTCGATCGTGGTTGAATGACTTGGATGAATGCCCCCACCGAAGTTTGGAAATAGTTGTAATTAGAGTGAAGGATTGGGGTCCTGGAAATTATGTAAATCTATATTAATATCTCAACAGGACTCAATTAAGCTTCATTGGCAAGGAATTTTGGCTGGGATACTTGCCTCTCAAATCACCTTGGTATACAAACAAAGTGGCTTAAGATGCAATCAATGTTCATCTTAGGACACTATTATATATGCACACGTCTGAAGATGATTCGGCTGCCATTTACAGCCATCAGAAAGTTCAACAATTTAGCATGGTTTTTCAGAGCATGAAAGTAAGACAAGATAACGCCTTTAGAAGTACCTTGACTTGCTAGCATCAAGAAAGTCAGTGCTCTATGGTGTCTATTTGTATCCTAGCTATGCCTAGGGTGTGAATCTTCTTTCTTCGGTCCATCCCCAAGGTAGTATTTGAAATAGAGAATAAGATCCCCTCTTATTCCCAAAAGCCATAACTATAAGGTAGTGTTTGCTAGCCCAAAAGTTATTCCTGGATAAATGTACATGATAGCATTTATCCAGAGGATAGCTGAAGGAATAAGCACCTTTTTAAAATTACAAGTCTGTCATCAAGGAACAACTTTCCTGGGTTCCCTATGGAATAAGTTCAGGGGATAACCCATGGTTAACTATGGGTTATTCCCTCTGGTTAAACTTTTTCAGACCTATCCCCTCTAGCTATAGCATTTGGGAATAAGAAGGGATATCCAGGGGATATCCTCCCTTATCCCTCGTATCAAACACTGCCTAAAGGATAGCTAGGAATAAAGTTAACCAGAGGCATAATCCATGATTAACCATGGTTAACCATGGGTTATCCCCGTAATTTATTCCTTAGAAAATGTAGGAGTAGCTGGTTATCCCTCCAAATAAGAGTAAAAAAAAGTTATCCTATGGATTTATCTTTTTGCATTTGATATGATCAATGGGATAACCAGAGGATAAACTCTATTCCATACACTTATCCATGGGTATAATTTTTTTTATCAAACACTACCTAAATATCGGTCTAACACTGAAGGATCAAGTCCTAGTCACAAGCCATTGCACATGTTTCCATTAATCTGCTCACATCCAGTTTAGGGTCTGGTCGGATATTCCCATTAGATCCATAAGATAGGGACAAGATTTCCAATATCAGGGAGGCAATTGGTTAGTGGTAATCTATCTTGATGCTCCAAGGTTACTATGCAGACATATCTAGCAATTAGATATAGTAATTTCAACGGTTATATTAACTCATGGTTATCTAAAATTACTACAAGCCATAGCAATTCAATTCTCCTATAAAAAGTAGGCGTCTAACATTAGATTACGCTCTTGACTTCTTTCATAAACTTTTATCTCATTTGTCTCTCTGATCACATTCTCTCCTTGGACAGCACTCCATGCAATTCTTGTTTCTTTTATGCATCCTAAATATCGATCTCTAAAGACCTAGTCACAAGCCACTGTATATGTTCTCATTAATCTGCCCGTATCTAGTTTAGGGTATGACCGGCTATTTCTATTAGATCCATAAGATAGGGATAAAATTTTTAATATTAGGGAGGCATTTGATTATATCTTGATAATTTAAGATTACCATGCAGACATGTCTAGCAATTAATATAATAATTTTAATAATTATATTTGACTCTTGGTAATATGAAATTAGTACAAACTCTAGCAATCTGATTCTCCTATAAAAAGTAGGTATCTATATTAGTTTACTCTCTTGATTTCTTTCTTGAACTTTTATCTTCCTTTGTCCCGATCACATCCTCCGCTTAATCAGCACTACATGCAATATTATAGTATATATATATATATATGTGTGTATGTGTATTATGTTATATTAACATAATCTTATAATAATTTTATGAAATGGAATAATCTTATATTTATGATAATCTAATTATTGACTAAATATAAGATTCTTGGTAAGATTATATGGCCATGAACCAAACATGAATTGATAGATCTTGTTCAGCTTATATTAGTTGAATCTTCTGACGAAGAAAAAAATTTGTTTTTTTTTTTTTTTCATTTTCATGTTTGGGTCTTAGTTCTGCCAACTCTTGCTTGGCTCATGCCTCTCTTTCTTTTGTCTCGGCTCTTATTGGCCTTTGACCTTGTTCATGAATCTAGACAGGTTTGTATCCAAGTATACAATGTTCGGAGATCCAGCATTATCGATTGTATATATATATATATATATATATATATATATATGATGTATAGGTTTACCTTTGCGATAATATAAAAGAAAACTTATAATATTTTAAAATAATTTTATATCGAATGAAAAATAAAAAATTTAAAGAGTTTTAACTTAAGTTTACTTATTATTGTTTAATTTTTTAAAATTTAGTGAACCTAACTCACTAATGAATTAATTGAGGCAGGAAGAGCCTCAATTAATGTATAACTGAAAATTGAATGTCCAATAGCTTGTTCATATTTTGTTCCAACCCTATTCGATCAACTTGCACCTAATTTCTTGGCAGCAACTCCCGGTTGAGCAGCGGTCAGCAGCAGCGGATGCAATCTCTCGTGAGGCCTACTGGCGGGTTCGAGATCCAGTGCATGGAATTGTCGGAATAATTTCACTGCAGCAGCAATGCATAGAGGCGGTCCAACGCGAGCTTGCCGAGACCCGGGCCCAGATAGCCGTTCGCCAGGCGCAGTTGCAGAGCCGACCGGCACGGCCGCCGTCGGAGCCCTCCACAGCTCCAGCGGCTTCCACCAGTCTCCAGAGTCTCCTTAATTAAATCAGTCCACGACAGACAAAACACATAATAAAAAGCTGAGAATGATGGATTGGAATGCTCTCGTTAAGGAGTTGTACGCAAAACCTCGGTCACTATTATTAGAAGAAGCAATGCTATTTTTTTAAAAGAAAGAAAAATCACAGGGTTGAAATTTCTGAAACTGTACATACTTTTTAAGAAGATTATAAATAAAGATTTTAAACATCATTTTTCAGGGCACGTAGAAGATAGCATAGCATATATTAATAATGGGTTATAGACAGGAGGTTACTTTAGAGGTGCCAATTTATGACTCAGCCACCAGCATGACTGTAATCAACCTATCTGAAGAAGGTTCGGGCTGGTTTGAACATGTTCGGATTATAAATGGCCGGTCAACCTAATTCATTTATCATATGCATCGAGTTTGAGTTTAAAGCCTGGATCCATCTTAGCCCATTTTGGTGGCATGCATGTTTAATAAGCTTGTGGGTTGTAACCGTACTAGTTTAAAAGCTGTTTAACCTATTTTAATCCATTTAACTCATCTAACAACACTTTATATAAGTTCTCGATGTGAAGATTTCATCGAGTTTGAAGAGGGGTATGAGGAGGATCTTGATCGTGATGGCCAAATAGAAGATTTCATCGAGTTTGAAGTGGAGCCAAATGGTGTGTTTTGTATACTTAAAAGCAGACTTGGGCGATAAAGACTAGAGGTTTCACTGCACTAGGGATTTCAGCTATTTGACATCAACATCTCCTCAAGCACCACATCCATTACCTTTTGTGTAGTGGCACCACTAGCAATAGCAATGGTTACAGTGATGAAATTGGTTCGACATTCATGGTGGGAAAGGAATGAATGGTGGAAAAGGAAATCAAAGAAAACAAGAAGAAAAATGATGTGTTACACATTTTCATCGAAGATGGGCTTCAAAGATTAGAAGTTTAAGCGGAAAAAAAGTGACTTCCAAGAAGGTTTAATAGAATGTCAATTTTTCAAAATATAAGTTTGTTATTTCGGATAAAATGACAATGAAAATAAAGACTTCACGAAGCAATTATGAAATGAAAATAAAAGGCCTTCATTTCCATTTCTCCATGCCTATACCCGCAAGTCAAGCATGCCTAAAGACCTCCATTCAATCTATTTAAAATTTGTATAATCTAATTCAACTTATTTTCCAGAGGATTTAGCTGGGTCAGATTGAGTTGCTTGTTTAACAAAAAATAAATCAATAAATAAAATTTAAATTCTGGCATGCTTCATAAATATGTCCTATTCTGCCATTATATCCTTGTCAATATTGGAGGGTCATGGTGCTGTCAACAGAGAAGACGCCGATATTGCAACGCTCAAATGGCATGGCAAGAGTCAGGCAAGAAAGATTTCTCATTGCTACAGAAAACTCATGATAGTAGATTTGCAATACATCATTGCCACCGTTAGGTTAATCCCCATGCATTATGATATCCAAAAACACCAAAGGTAAAAGAGACGAGCCTGATTATGCCACCTATTTGGCTGGAAATAATCCCCATGAAAACAAGATTTTGGTTTCAAAAAACATAAATCATAAAACCGACCACATCGATTTTGCTGACCACCAGGCTGCCGCTTGACGCCATTAAAATAAAACTTAAAATCACAGAATAGGCAAAATCATAACCATAACCTCTTACCATTGTTAGGAAATGAAGGTTCACAAGTTAAAAATTCATTAAGAACAGGTATTTCCTACCATTATTTTTCTCATAAGAGTAAGATCCAAAACAAACATAATATCAAAGCCACAGCAGCAACCAATAGGCGTGACAGCAGCTCCAAATATGAACATTTATTGAAATCAAAACAGCATCACAATTTTAAGCTTTTGATTGAGTGGGAGGTTCATCCTTTGGAGTAGGCTTTGAAGCAATTGCCTCGAGCGTCTTGTAGAAGTCTTCTGGGAGTGGAGGGGGCCGGTGTTGAGGAACGTGCTTAGGAATCGGGGTGTCATCTTCAATGACTTCACATTCATAATCATCTGGAACACCCCATGGGTCCCATTCTGCATTCAGAATAACAAAATTTAAGCTGCGGCAATGCAAGTTTCATTACATTAGCAATGAAATAATCAATATGACTTCTTGCTTTTTGTGAACAACTTGTTACCAATTATCACATGCACTCGTCCACAGTACCGTGACAAAGTCACTTGCAACTATTCCAAGAAGACAAGCGATAGACATCAAGGGCTAGACTTATGGCTGTATCATCTCAAGGTGATACAAAATTAATACAGTTGAAGCCATGTAAGAATTGTAATTCCTTAATAGAGGTCTATAGCCAGTCCTCGGTACTGCATGATAACAAATGTTCCTGCTTTTTAATAGGCTGGGTGTGGGCTGATTATCTATAAATTTTTCTAACAGGCCTATCTCAAGGCCTGGCTGGATATATCTATCCTAAAATCAGGCCAGTTGGCCGACCCAATTAACAGCCACATAATTGCACTTTGGTGCAAGAGTCAAGGAAATAAGAATGCATAAACAAAAACCTTTAGATTCAGAGTCCCACTGCATATAGAATTCAGCTCAATGATTAGAACCAGAAAATCACAAGAGATTATTTCTCGTATAACTAGGAAAATAGATTTCCAAGTCCCTATATATCATGAAATGTGGGATCGAGTTTCATGACTTCTTTCCCAGGCCATAAGATTGAGCTCCCCGTCCGGTTAGCAATCTCTTGATGCTTAGCTGCAGAATTGCAGTACAGCTCGAAGCAGTGAACCCACAACCATTTATTGTATCACCGTAAAAAGTCAGTTGGACCAACAGCTACTGCTACACTGATTATTATTATTATTATTATTTGGCAGAAGGAGATGCGGACATTATAACAAAGAATTCTGGAAAGAAAAAAAAAAATACAATGATTATTTGGGGGAACATGAGCTTTTATAAAAGATTTCCTTAATGATATTTTAAGATCAACAAGAATGACTAGAAGTCATCTCAAGCACTTCACAAATTTCTAACTCCTGGGCTTTATCATTCAAAAGACATTTTTTTAATTCTGCAACATTCTAATTACCCAGGGAAAAAACTTGGTTATGACATAAAAATTTGGAAAGCGTTCATTCCCGAGAAAGCTTATAAAGAAAAATATATGAGTACGTAAGATCGAGTGAAGTTCACTCATTTCCTTTGTGTTACCACCCCAAAAGAGACTTCTAACTTTCAACTGTTCAACAGGGGATAAAGAAACTCATTTACGCTACAAAGTTTCAGAAAATCTGCAGGCCAGAGCGAACCTCACAAAGAAAAAAATCAATAGGTATTATATGATCGGATACACTTCACTCATTTCCATCACTAAAAATAATCAAATTTCTAATTTCTACAGCATTCCTAAAACAGCATTACAACTTGGGGAAAAACTCTTGTTTGCTATAAAATGGTCGATCAAATGCACTTCACTCATTTCCATCACTGAAAGCAATCAAATTCCTAATTTCTACAGCACCACAACTACGAAAAAAATCTCTCTTTTTTGCCATAAAAAATTTTTTTGCCTCTAAAATTGATTTTTAGGGTTTAGGGTATTCCTTGTTTCAAATTTTTAGGGACAAAATATCTTTGATTCGATTAGAGATGGGGACGACGAATTCCGGCCTCAGCGATCAGATGGAAGCAATAAAACAAGAGATTACTAAAACGGAAAGAGGGGAAGCGAATCGAGGACCGATCATTTTGGCGATGAGCTTGAGCTCGTCTTGAGCCTCCTCGACGAGCTCCTCGACCTGGCCGCAACCGATGCGCTTTTATCATCTCCCAGTCCTCTTCCTCCTGGCAGACCTGGAGGCGGTGGCGGGTGAAGCTTTCGACGGCCTTCCGGTAGCCCTCGTTCTCCGGAACGGCCTGGATCTCTCTGATCGTCCGCGTGTAGAGCGATATCAGCATCTCCCGCGCATTCGGCACCACCTCCAGCCCCACGATCCCCGTCGTCTCCTTCACCTTCGCCATCGCCACCGCCCCCATTCCTCCCGTCAAGATCCGTCGGAGGAACATCGGACCGCAAGCGCTCTCCCTCCCTTCTTTCTCTCCTTTTGCTCTCTCGAGAGACGCTCTTCGAACTCTCGCTCGATCTCTGTTGGGGCGCCGAGAGAAGAGGGCGGAGTTGGGCCAAGGCAAGGGTATCAAGCGGCCGGAGAATGCCGCGTCGGTAGCGATTGGATCCCGATCCAACGGCTGATGACGACAGAAGCCTGTTGGAGGGGAGCGTGTTAAGAAGAAGACCGCGATGCGTCATTTGTATCATATCTTCCAAAGCGCATCGAATAACAAAATTTGATGCATTATAAAATTTCTGTTTATAATTATAATTTTATGATTCTAAAAACCTATATTATGAATATTAAAGTAACATTCAATATATATATTTCATGAAATCAGAATATATATAGAGAGAGATAAGTCAAGTTGATTATATTTTACACATGTTACATTTGAATTCATATATCATAAATCTCAAAATAAATTAAGTGAAAAAGAAAAAATAATTATGAAATTTATTATGAAAAAGATAGAATGGTTATAAAATTTATATGACTTTAAAATCTATATATCAAAGGGCAAGAAAATGATCGAATCATAAATTTAATTATATTTGAATGTAATCAAATTAAATATTTATATATATACATAGTTCATGTTAAACTTTTTGTTATCTCATTATATAGTTTTAGTTATCTTTTATCATCATTGGCTTTTTCAGCCTTTGGATAAAAGATAGGAAGAAACTTCAACAAAGTAGAAGTAGAAGTTTTGATCTTTAATGGGCTAGCTTTAGAATTCTAGTTGATATCCCATGATTAATTTAAATTAATAAAAAAATTAATATTCTACCAAAAAGAAAGTAAATTTGGTTTAGCTTGTATAGGTGTTGCTAGGACATTCTTAAGAAAATAAATTAATCATACAATTAATTTGGGAAAACTTAAGGGACAATATTCACAATGCTACAAGTGCATAAGGGAAAGGCTAGGAAGATATATGATAAGTAAAGTACAGAGTTTGGTACACTGCTCCCAAAGATTTTAACAGAGATCTATTAAGGGCTGTGCAATGGCAATGCTGGTTAAAGAGGTGTCTAAGTATATACAATGAACAGTAAACAATAATATGCAAAAAAAAAAAAAAAAAAAAAGAGAAGGGCATATCAGCAGTAACAAGAGCTTAAATAGCTGTGATCCTATCCCATCTATTTCGAAAACGAGGCAGGGGAGGAAAAGAATTAACACATGCTTTGCTAAATATACGTACCCTTGGAATCAAATGCAGATTATGGATCATTTTAATATTTAAATATCAATCGTTCAAAAAAATTAATATAATTAAAAATAATTAAAAATATAATTATTTATAATTTGAATGCCACTTAATGCTTAATAAAATAGAATGGAGGAAATAGATTCATACAGCTGACTCTTTGGAGTTAAAAAAAAGGGCTTAAATGAGTTGGGTTGAATTGAATTAAGTTGAGCCTGTTAAAATTTTAGTATATTTCAATATCCAAAAGTTTCCTTCAAATGCTTTTCTTTTCTTTTTTTTTTTTCATGAAACCACTCTTTTAGTCCCACATGAAAAAACTAACCAATCTTACTCTTACTTATATATATATATATATATATATATATCTATATATATATATATATTATTCTCTTGCTTGGTTGAATGATTGTGAGAAAGCTCACGCATGTGCACGTGCAAGATTTTTGTCAGGCCAAGCTCAATGCAAATTGGTGAAGCCGAATTCGGAAACCAGTTCATCGCGCGCAGGGGTTGCAAATCCCGTCCGTTGGCTCTCACGGATGTGCACGTGCAAGATTTTTGTCTTAAGAGTAGATTTTTGTCTTAAGAGTAGAGGTGCGAATCTACTGGTCTTCTGCACCGAGATATTATCTCCGAGAGGTGCGAATCTACTCTTAAGGATAGTACCATGCACTCCTCAGCATCTTCTAGAAGATAATTTTATCTCAAGTACTATCTTATTCTCATCCTTATCCAAACAGAGCCACTTAAAAGGCTAAATGAAACGAGACTCTTTAAAATCAGTGCACTCACAGAACCTTACACAGATTCCATCAGCAACAAGGTAACGCAATGTCAAGGCACCCCAAATAGAAGAACAATGCTACGGTATCTCGGAAATATCGCTCAAGAAAAGTCAGTCAGGTATCTTTCACCAGACATTCTGATTCGTTAATTGGCACGCTTATCAATTCAAAGGGAGCAATGAGAATACACCGCACCAGTTGAGTGACCTTTCGAGTGATATTTTTCAAGTTACTGGATTTATGACTGTGTAAGTTTGCATTACAAACTACAAGCAACACGCACCAACGCTGTCCCATTTGGTCTGCCTCTCAGTTCCGTTGCCTGCTTCATTTCAAAACCAAGGATCTCCTTTCCCAATTCCTTGGGCCCATCCCAAGCTTACGATGGCACGCAATAGAGCACCTAGCCAACAAAATCATAAAATTCTCACATAATCGATGCAGATGGCTTGTGGCCTTGAGTTCTTCATTGTTTTTTTCCAAAACCTAAATGCGACATATGAAATATCCAACAAGGACGCCTGACCTTCAGTTAAGAAACTGGTGATGGTTTTGGGTTATAGTCCATACGGGAGGAGTCCAAGCCGACGATGAGAATTGCGTTCCAATTCTCAACCGTTGAGCTGTTGTTGGTGGTCACTGTAGTTTCTATGACAGCCTTAGAAACGAATGGATGGATTCGACGGTGGGGAGAGGCTGGTGTGGTGGCTGTGGGGCGTTCTGCTAGAATTGGAGGAGCTGTTAAATCAATCTATTTTTGGCTTTTCCTTGAATTGAGGCAGTAATTAACATTCAAAAAAATTATTACGTGGAAACAGCCAACAATCCAAAATAAGCGGTTAACCTTAATTTAAAGATATGAAGTCAATTAATTTTTTTATCCAAAAAAAATTCTCTAAAAATTTAAGAAGTACATAAAAATTTGAGACATTTAAGCCAAGATCGAAGGATCGGATGCTTTTCAACAGGGCTTCGAGTCGATGAATGACGGATCTGAGATCTCCACCACATCCAATACCGATCCAGTCGTTTATATTATTTGCCTTCTCCTTGGAGCAACCTGAATTAGATTAGAAAAAACTCAGGCTTTGATAACAAACGACACAGCAATGATATTAAATGCTGCTGCCTGAGGACTTTCAAATGATTTGATTGCCAAAAATTGCACTTTCAAGATCACAATTAAAGGTCACTGGATTTAAATGCTTTTCAACAGGGCTTCGAGTTGATAATGACGGATCTGAGATCTCCACCACCACATCCAATACCGATCCAGTCGTTTATATTATTTGCCTTCTCCTTGGAGCAACCTGAATTAGATTAGAAAAAACTCAGGCTATGATAACAAACGACACAGCAATGATATTAAATGCTGCTGCCTGAGGACTTCGAATGATTTGATTGCCAAAAATTGCACTTTCAAGATCACAAATTAAAGGTAACTGGATTTAATAACTGGATTTAAAGCTAACAGCTAGGGGCAGATGGAACGGCATTGTAGAGCTTAGATTTATCTAGTCCGACCGATACGAAGAGTGGCAGCTTTTGATCGATTATTGTGCCTGTGGTCCGTCAACTAGTCACGAGGCAAAATACTAGATGGGTGCATATAAACTCACACAACAGTTGAAATGATATATAAGGATGAAACGTGCCATCATTTCCCCACCCACCAATAAAGAGGAAAGAGAGCCGTCAATGATATAGCTTCTGCGAGATTTGATCTATAGCAGACTGCCATATATGCATTTTAATTCTCTTGCAGAACACACACGAAGACATATTAACAAAATATGGATTCTCCTCGGATAAGTAGGGTTAGACTTAGAATAATATTTGCACTGACTCAAAGATAAGCACATACCACGGTAGCAATTTCTGCCATTTACAAGAAAGCCAAAGTCAATCACATTCTTTAAATCAACAAAATCTTCTGATGATCAACCCATAGAAGGTATGTAACATCCAGTAGCACATTTGGGAAGTTCACAAAGCGAACAAGACAAACTACCAACAACCAAACTTCTGGCCGCTAATCCTGATCGAAGATCCTGTTCTCTGGTCACATGCTCCCGTAAGGTGATCAACCGCAGGAAACTGTAACCACAACTTCCAACCAGCAAGGTTAACAAACAAATCAAGAGTACAGTAAGAAATCTTCATTCCAGCTGAAGCAGCTGAAGCCTGCAGGCACAACTAAATATGAGCAAGGCGTAATTGTCAGAATCCGAACAGAATTGTCAAAGAATTATGAAAAATGAGCTCCTTTGTAGAAAAGAAACACCTTAAAAATCAGAGTTGTGAAAGTTGGTGTACCCTTAGAATGTAAAATGGGCCACTTCCTCATCTTCACCATAGTCTTCCTCATCCTCTTCTGAAAACCTTACGGACTCATCTTCTTCCACCTCCTCCTCCTCCTCCTCTTCCTCATCGTCCTCCAACATCTTGCTAGCAGATTCCTTGTCCTTCAAGCCAGTGTTTAGCACCACAGTTTGTCCTTTGGTTTTTTCCATGTCTTTTCGTAATTTCTCCATGTTTGCCCTCCTGCGTTCTGTCTCCAACCTTTCCTTCTCAGCCCGTCTCTTGTCAAGATCAGCTCTACAAAAGTACAATATAGCAGGAATTTACATTCTGAATGTAGATAAAACTAAAATTACCGCAGCGAAACCAACTCGTTGGTTGTTACTTGTAGTTCTCCATGTACTCTTGAGCACTAGCTTCTATTGCATTAAAGAAGGTTTCCATTCCAGTGCCAGAAACTGCCGAAACTCCTACCGAGCGCAGATTTTTATAGAACTCATCAAGTACCAGAGAAAGGCTTCTTGTTAAAGTTGATGTGTATGATGTATCAGTGTCTAATGCTGTCTGAAATGCCTCAAAATCTTCCATCCACTGTTTCAAAGACAATATGCAGTATTTATTCATTGCACAAAGCAAAGCAACACAAAGCACATTACATTGTATGAACTCAGTAGAAATAATGGATCAATATATAAATAGCAACAACAGAAACAACCACAACCACCAAAATAAAGCCTTAATCCCAAACTAGTTGGGATCGGCTACAGAAGTGCTGCAGACCGACTTTGTTGGAATAGTGACTTCTAGCATTGTTTTATTTCCTTTGCCTTCACTATAGTAATAGGTTGTCAAGCGTCAAACAAGATTTCTGCTTAAGCCAAAATATTTCCAAATCTTAGCTACTGTAAGGAACAAATTCTACAAGCACAATGAATTCTGAGGCAAGCCAAGATTGACCAGTTTTTCCACAAATAATGGAGCATTTTATTGAGATATTTACATGAAACTATGATGGCCGTGATACATAACAAGAATCACAGCAAGCTCTGTTACCACAAATGTAGATTGCATTTCCCGAGAATGAAAATAAGACAATAGGAAGAAAGGAAGATTGACCATGCAGATAGGAGAAATTTCTTGACATGGAAAGTTGGCAAAATCCTCTCCGACGCAAAGTCCTAGATATCATTCATATTGCCATAACTCTTGAGCTATCTACTAAGCCATATCAGAAAAAGAGCATACAACACAGAAAGCAAGCCCAACAGATCAATCAAGCCATCTGAATTAAAAAAGGGGAAAAAAAAATCTAAACCGTGAATAGTGACACAGCAACCATGATAACCGCTACAAAAGTCAGGAAATCGGTTACTTCATCAAGTATATTCAAGTTTGGCAATTTTAATCAGATCAGAATGTCATTTTACGGGGCTATTGTAACCACATGGCCATTTTCATCTCTGCATGAATTCTTCCTGTTTTCTCAGTTTTTACATTGTGCTGTCCAAAGTTAAACAACCATATGCCTCCACAAGACATTTGACATTAATTTTTGCTACTGCATCTGTGACCATGATCTGCTACAAGTTGCTCTGCATTATATGTTTCTACTTGATATAGCTCAACTCAAGTTGTTAAGCTTCTGATAACTCTTAAAGATGAAACTTCAGGCATGAAAATGTGGATATCTAGGAATATGGTCCAACATACCTTGTTGCTCTGAAGGTGGAACTTGCAGGACAAGAAGATGGCTAAAGAGCTGCAAGCCTTCAAACCATATAGCTTTTACCTTGCTTTCTTGAAGCTGAAGCCCTTTTGGGCCACATTGGAGATTAAACATACACTTTTTCTTTAAACACTCTAATGATACTTGACAGAAACCTAAATTTCAATCATACAAACATAGATTTCCAAGAAAGATGATCATGATCTTTATGCAAAAAAAGGCAGCCCTATGCCTTACCGCTAAGATTTCTCCAACAGAAACTTCATCAAGATATCAGTGCAAAGTCAAATTTTTAGAAACTTTATTACCATTGCTGGATTGATTCTTCAAGTCATTCATGAATTACATAATTAATTATTACTCACAAACTATTCAATTAGTCATGATCGACTCATGAATTATCAAAATTTTTGTTAAACAGAATCCCATAATAAAAAACCAAAATAGATCTCGTACCAGATGGTTATTTTCTTAAACTATTCATTCATGAATCTCAACTTCAAACATGGCTTGCAATTTCAATACCATGTATGACATGTAATTTAATCTTTTTGAAGAGAATTGAAGAGACAAAGTAATAGGCCATAGGAATAAAACTGCAGGTCAAGAGTCTACTCCGCTGCATGTCCCCTTAATGAACAAGAGTTACAAACATGACTTCAATTCTTCTTTTAATACCTATTTCTTTGCCTACACTTTCCACATGACCTTTTCCAAACTCTAGGAAGATTTCTGAAAATTTAGGCTGAATTTCAAGTTGCTGTCTGTTATAATAATTTATAAATTTTCAAATAATGTCAAATATAACCATCAATCCATGCAGTCAATTTGTTTTAACTGATGCAAACACCACTTTCCATCAACACCTGCCCTTCTATGGAGTTCCATACTCCAAGAAGACAAGCATATCTTTCAACATTGCTTGAGGTAACAAATTAAAGGCACACCTCTATTTATTTTTACCATTCCAACAAGCCTAGATATCTCACCAGAACATCACAGTCCTATAAACACTTTGGCATTTATGACATTATCATTGAATAATCCGAAGATATAAGAAAAATCAACCCAGTTAAGGAATGGTGTTGCTAATTTTAATCCATACAACATATCAACTAATAAAGATGGCATATAGAAGAATGAATCAGATGGTGATGTGTAATAAAAAAAAGACTAACTCACATGCATACGGAATTATAATTGTTGCAACAGCGAATAAAAAGTAAGTACATCAGAAGCAGCATATGTATCATAGCAATAGGATTTTTAAAAAAAATCACAGAAGAAGAAATTGGCTTCATATTCTTTTAATACCTCCAATGCAAACTCATGCTTGGCAACATCAACCTTGTTAAATACCAACACCAAAGGCAGCCTTGTCTTGTAAAGTATGCTGCATGCATAAAGCATGTTGCTCATGAACGTTACTGGGTTTGCTGACCTTGGTGTGTCAACAACATAAGCAATGATTGTTGGAAATGTGGAAGCAAAAGCTTCCGTAATTATGGCTCCTGAGGCTGACCAAGTGAATATCTCAATCTGACCCGGTGTATCCACCAGAACATAATCAAGCTGATCAGCCCGCCTTTCAATGACAGATATAACCTAAAACCAGACAGCATCAGCAGCAACTCAAGACAAAATATAAAGATTGAAAGCACAAAAGGATGGAAATCTTATCAGCTATTAAATCCACCTCATCAAATTTTGTGGAGAAAAGATTTAACGATGTAAGAATTCCACCATTGGGACCTAGGTTGTACTCCTTCATTACTTCCTTGTAACGAACAGTGTCTCTTATATCAATATTGGCACCAAATGGGAGTGTCATAACTGCCGGGTCAAGGTTCAGCACATATCCACGGATATTTGAGGATTGTGTGTGACAAACCAACCGGTGAAGAAATGTAGTCTTACCACTCCCTGAGAGATACAAGCCCAAATTGGAAGATTCGTTTAGAAAGAACTCAAAAGTTAGGGTTTTTTTTTTGGGTTAGCATTACATGCCTGCCATTCCAACAACAATGATGATAACTGGCTTTCTTTTGAAGTTCTCATTTGACGACGATTCAGAAATTTGCAATTTCTCTATCGATTCAGAAAGCTCTTCCTTCTCTTTACCCTTTGAATTTGACTGACAAATACAACATCAAGTGCAATTTTGTTCATGGTACCCACGAAACAGATAAGGAAAAATACTCTATAGGAAGAAAAAAAAATGGAAGAAAATGATATAAATTCATACCCCAATCTCGCTGGGCTCCTCCAAATCCATTTGCAAGGACTTGCTTGCGCTCGGGTCTGAATCGATGTCCATTACGAGTGCCGAAAAACACCTCTCAAAGACTGCTCGATACCTTCATTTATTTGCAATCAAACGCAGATAAATTTGCAAATAAACGGAAAAAAAAATCACCGAACTTTTAGAAAACATTAAATTTATTTGCAAATAAAAACGTCCTCCTTTTTCCCATGGTTACCCTTCTCTCAAAATTATTCTGGCTTATAATTACTGACGGATTAGAGAACTAGGGTTTTGAGGAAGAGAGGGATACCAGCGGATTAGAGGTAGAATCGACCACCACACCAGCTAGGGTTTCCACGATCGAGACTATAGCTCTCGAAAGCTTCCGTCGTCGGTCGCTAACTAGGGTGGGAACCGACAATAGAAGTCCAGCTCTCGCTTCCCTTTCTACTCCCCTTCCACAAAGCCGCAGACGGTGGTCCGTAGCGTTCTTAATAAAAGACCAACCTAGAACCTATTCACGCACCATTTCACCATGGTTTTATATGTGATTCGATCATACGTGCGTCGAATAGGACCTACGTCGGACCTCGTGATTCGGATGTGCCCTCTATTCTATGTGCCTAAATTGCAATGGACCTTGATTGCATTCTATGTACCCCGCTTGCATCCGATGGCGAATGGATAGCACAAGCGCATGTCATACATTTGATAACGTGCAAAAATATCAACTGGAGATTTAAAGATCAACTGGAGATTTACTTCGCAACACACGTGAAAATAATGATGTTACCAACAATATAGATCACTAATTTCAATCATCCATCACTTAGGATAACGATCTTTCCTTTATAAATAGGTTTGGAAGGAGGCTCAAATTGTTTCTAACCCATCGAATTGAGCCGTGAGCTAGATTTAAATTAATTCAAATTGGATTTGATTTTAAAATTTAAATAAAAAAAACTTTGAAGCATGGCTCAAACCGTTATCTAACCAAGCCTAAAACGCCCAAAGAATATATAATACATTAGCCTTTAGTTGTGATGAGAGGTAAAAATGTCATTGCATTAATGTTCGTGCAACCCACAACATTGGGCTAAGGCTAGCCCATACGTCTCCGTCAACGCAGCTGTCCCATCCGAAAGATAGCAATGAGTAGGCTACCCTTCGGCCGGCACTCGCATAACAGTTGGCCGAGCTATTATTATGCCTCGGCCGATCAAGTTGTGAACATACCCCCGCAAGCCGAGCTATCCATTATGACTCGGCCCCAGTCCGGGCGATCCCTGTACGTCGCCAGCCGAGCTATCCATTATGACTCGGCCCCAGTCCGAGCGATCCTTGTGCCTCGCCAGCCGAGCTATCCATTATGACTCGGTCCCAGTCCGGACGATCCCTATATCTCGCCAGCCGAGCTATCCTCACACCTCCCGGCTTCAGCCGAACTATCCTTATTTTTCCACCTCGGTGAGCCATCCCTTGGTCTTAGCCGAATTATAATATCTCTCGGCCTTAGCCGAGCTATCTTTGTCTTTCGGCATCGCTAGCCGAGCTAAAGCGTCTCTTGGTCTTAACTGAGCTACCACCGCCGAACCATCCTATGCTTCGGTAGCCTAGGTCTCATTATATCTCGGATAACCGAGCCATTCTGTACCTCGGACGGCCGAATTATCTCGTACCCCGATGCGATGGGTCTCACCATACTTCGGCGGATTCCTCCATCTTCCATACTTCGGCCCAATCGAGGTATTCAAACACCTCTGCGGAATACATCCAGACTAACAAGATTTCAAACAGAAATCATACATGAGAGTGGCCTAGAGCCCTAGAACCTATATAGTCGAATCTCAAGACATCAACCAGCTCTCCTAGCCGTCGATCCTCTAACCAACAAGATGCGAATCTTACTGACATCCTAACAAACTTGATCCGGATCTCAACGGCTTTCAGGCCCACGACGTCTCCAGGCAACCAGGTGAACACCTATAAATATTACAACCTCAGATCCCCCTCAGGTAAGGCCATCTCCCGCACACTTGCTTCCCCCATTTTCTGCCATTAGCGCTCTGCTCAGAGCTCTCGAAAGGCCACCCTGGAGAAACTCTTCAGCGAGAGCCTTCTCCCTATTTTTGTTGATTGTTGATCTCCACTGACTTGAGCGTCGGAGGGTCTTCCACAGAGGGCCACCCCAACGCCTCTTGCGTGAGGACTGTTTTGCAGGTCCACCCAAGCAGGAGCCCACGCTGCAACCCGATCACGCCCGAGTCGGAGGACGGATTTCAGCAGCAATAGATTGGCGCTAGAGGAAGGGCCCTCAAGTCCCATAAACTTGTGATTCAGTAGACAAGGATCTCGATCTGGAAGAGAAACTTTCCAATGGCCAATCGAAGGAAGGCTACTCTGAAGTCCACGACAGGCCACCTCCCGAAGACCTGATCCGGTGAGCAGTGTTGCGCCGCCACCACCGCCAGTTGAGACTCCATCGCCACCGGTGGCCCCGGTGATGCAGGACCAGTTCGCCTCACTGGTCCAGCAAGTTCAAGCTCTGACCCACTTGATTCAGGGGTGCTTTGAAGCTCCTCGACCAGCCGCTCTTGATCCTCACCTTCCTGAGGAGAACATGGCCCCCGCTCATACAGCCTTCTCTTCTTCCGGTCCGCATGGGGTTGCAGACCCCCCTTGTCGCCCTAAGGGAGCTGAGTCGGTCCCGCAAGGAGTCTACGGCAAGGGGATCTTCCCAGATCTCGGCGGGCCTGATCCCTTTTTTCGATGTTTTCTCATCATGACTCAACACCGTCTCAGTACTCTCCTCGTCCGGATTCTTCTGCTTTACCTGAGGAGGAGATCTGCCAGCAACTCCGAGAGATGTGTCAGGAGTTGGATGCCGCCAAGCAGGCCCATCCGTTCCAGCATAAGGTGGAGCAGGGCATTCCCTTCTCCAGGGAAATCATGGAGGAAATGATTCCCTCCCATGTCAAGCTGCCTGCCATCGAGCCCTACCACGGATCTTCGGATCCCGACGATCACCTCAGTAGTTTTGGTCGATCATGATGTTCCACGGGGCATCAAATGAGATCCTTTGCCGCGCCTTCCCTTCCACCCTCAGGGGATCCGCTCAAACCTGGTTCAATGCCTTGAAACCAGGTTCCATTAGTTCATTTGACGAGCTGAGCTGCCTCTTCATCAGCCAGTTCGTCAGCAGCTGCCGACACCGACGGAGATATGACTCCCTCTCCGAAGTTAAGCAGAGAGAGGGGGAGTCCCTGAAGAATTATCTTGGTCGTTTTAATAAGGCCATGCTGGAGGTAGATCACCTTAATCATGAGGTGGCTATGTCCGCCCTCACGGGCGGAGTATTGAAGGAGAGTGACTTCTACCTAGCAATGGAGGTTAGCTACCCTCCCAACCTCTCCGACATGATGGCCCTGGTAGATAAGTACGCCAGAGTCAAAGTATCTTGAAGGGCTGCCCGCGCCGAGCTGGCAAAGAAGAAGGAACCCAAAGGCTCGGACAAGCATCAACCTGCCCACCAGCTGAGCCCACTTCGCCGCCAAAGGTTTCCTCCGCCGCTACCAAGGAACCATACCCGGAGCCCGCCTAGGAGATTCCACCACTTCACCCCGCTCACTGCCCCAAGGGCGGAGATCCTCATGGCAATAGAGCGCCAACTCCCTCGACTGCCTCCTCTCCAAGGGAATGCGGCCCAAAGAGACCCCGCTAAGTACTGCCGCTACCATCGGGACCATGGCCATGACACTGAAGAGTGCTGGCAGCTGAGGAATGAAATTGAAAGGCTCATTCAGCGAGGTAGACTGGATCAATTCAGGAGAGCCCCGAGCCAAGGGATGGGGGTGACCGTCAGCCTGAGCATCGCCGACCCGAGCCTCAGCAACCTCCTCCTCCGAATCCTCCGGTTGCCGGCCACATCAATGTGATCGAGGTGGTCGCTGGTCCGTCGAGCTGGCGGGGTGATGAAGAAGGTTCGGCACCAAAGAGAGCACGGGCTGATAAGCTCTCTTTCTCCAACGATGATCTTTAGGGGATACAGTTCCTGCATGATGATGTATTGGTTGTATCTCTTAATTTGGACAATTATGATGTAAGCAGAATTCTTATTGATAGTGGAAGCTCCGTCAATGTTCTGTACCTTGATGTGTTCATGAAGATGAAATTGCTTATAGAGAATCTCCAAGCTATGGACTCCACCCTAATGGGGTTCACCGGTGATGTTATCACCCCGGAAGGAGTCATGACCTTGACGGTCCATGCAGGAACTTGGCCCTGCGTGGCCACTATTCATACCAATTTCCTGGTGACCAAGCTTCGATCACTGTTGGCCCAGATGGCAACCCAAGAGGGGGGGGTGTGAATTGGGTTACAAAAATTTTTTTAATCTTTTCAAAACTATTGAGATTAAGTGCAGAATAGATTTTAATCACAAATGAAGAGATAAAGATAGAGATAATTAAGGCACGGCAAACACAATGATTTTATAGTGGTTCGGTGTATCCAACACCTACGTCCACTCCCAAGTTCCACTTGGGTCCACACTATAATCAATTAGATTACAGCCGAGTTGTTTTACAAGATCACAACTCAAAACTTGTTGTTTTTCGGGTGCACAACGAACCCAGCTATTTTTTCTTGGGCTCACCAGCACAAAACCCAAACTCAAGCTAATCTAGCTTACCCCGTGGTATACTACATCCACTAATTCAATCCCCCTGATTGAACTAGTAAAAACAAGAAAGAATAATGTTTATATTGACAACAGCTCCTCAAATGAGCAAATATTCAAAGTAAATAAATAAGTTTAGAAAAGCCTGTTTGAAGTAGATTGGATTTGAGCTTTTCTTCTTTTCCTCTTCTCTTTGGAGATGTTGAATCAGCCTTAGCTTTGATTCTTCACAGATGTTGTAGATGAGAAGTTGGAAATCACACCAAAACAGAGCTTTTTCTTCTTTTGGGAAATCCTCCGATTTTTTTTGGTTGAATGCCTTGGATTTCTCTTTGAGCTTTTTGGAGTGGAAGGATTTGAACTTGGAAACTTTTCTCTTTGATTTCAGGCTCAAGACTTCTCGGATTTTTGATTTGTATTAGCTCCGATTTTTCCATTTTTTTTTTCAAAACGAGCTTTTTCTCCCTTTTTATAGATTTCCTTTAATCCATTTTTGGTGAGAAAACTAGCCGTTGGAATGTACCTGGAAAGTTTTTCAAACAAAATATATCCGTTAGAAGTTAGGTGAAAAGAAAATATTACCGTTTGAGCTGATCTGGCATTTTAAAAATCATTTCTGACAGGTTGGAGTCGGCTCCAACTTTTCAGGTGTCGGCTCCAAGTCGTGTATCCAAAAATAAAAAATTTTAAGTTCGTCGAGGAGTCGGCTCCGAAAAAGTTAAGTGTCGGCTCCAAAAGACTGTAAGTGTCGGCTCCAAGGTAGTCAAAAATCACATGTTATGTCCCCGTGTCGGAGTCGGCTCCAGACACTGTAAGTGTCGACTCCGAAACTTGGGTCGGCTCCGAAACTCTGGGTGTCGGCTCCGGACCGTATCAAAAAATCAGAAAGATATTTGATTGGCCATGGGGTCGGCTCCAGGCTTTCTAGGTGTCGACTCCAGGTTCTGAATTTTGAAACTTACCTTTGGTACTTGATTCAAAATACGTTTCTAAATGCCTTTTGATTAAACAAATATTTTTAAGCCCTAAAACACTTGTTAAATTCATCAGTAACACAATAAATATACTCAATTCCTTTATTAATCATCAAAATCAATAATTGGGTCAACAATCTCCCCCTTTTTGATGATTATAAAAATTGAGTATATGCACAGAATTCTTAAATCAAAATTTTTAAATAAACGATCCTCACAGGTAAGCTCCCCCTGAATAAGATAGCTCCCCTATGAAGTTCAATTTAACAATTGTTCTTCCTTTTGTTTGATACTTGGAATTTAGTTTATCAATTTTCACTTAAGCTTATTTAAATTAGTGCATATCCAAAATAGCTTGATATCAATCAAATACCAATCAATGCTTAACTAATAATCAGTGCATATACGACATAACTTTCTCCCCTTTTTTGTAATCAACAAAAAGACTAAGAGAAGTTAAGTAGAATGTTAAAATTGATAGATCAAAAGATAATTTCATTGCATTTAAGTCAAGTGTTACAAAATAAAAACTTTGTCAATTATCAAACTATACATCAAACAACATTTTATATTAAGATTTCAAAAAAAACAAACAACAACTGTTACATCAAGATTTCAAAATGAAACATCAAACAACAACTTTTACATCATTACATAAAAATCATAGATTGGATCTAATAATTCTTTGCAAATGATCTAAAATCTTTCCATTCCATCACTTTGAGTTGCTACAAATTCTTTCAATCTTCTATCAACAAAAGAGCAAGCAGTCATGATTTTATCTTGAAGCTCGATTGCATCTTGAGTAAGTTTCAAATCTCCACAGATATCCTTAAGTTCTTCAAATATGTTCTTTAGATCAGTTGTTAAGGATTCCGCAGATGAACCAAGAGTGGACTCAATTTTACTGATACGATCATCCAATGAAGAGTCTCTCTTAAGTTCATAAAAGATTATCAAACTCAGTCTTCAATTCATCTTTCTGAGCAGCAAGTAAACCTTTAAGTTGCTCCAATTGAAAGTCTGAAAATCCGACTGATGAAGTAGATGGCTGATCAGAAATGAGCAGAGGCAGGAGCAGGGACAGGAATAGGAACCGGACTGCTAGGCTATGGAGAGGGAACCCTCACAGACGGTCCAGCCACAAAAGGTGCAGAAGGTCTAGGCTCAGGGCTCTCTCATCCAAATTGCCTTTCCTTTCCCAATGCCCATTGACCTTAACAAATCCCATCCGATGCAAGGTGGCCAAACTGTAGTAATCGGTATGCCTGAGGTTCTTGGAAGGTTCATTATCCAAAATTACAATCCTTGGCTCCTGAAAACCATAGTTAGAACCATGCCATAGGGTAGGGAGATCTCCTTTTTCCTCCAGCTTCGGCCATATAAAAATCATCATTGCAGCTAAGTTTATAGGTTGACCAGTCAATACACTATCCATCACAACTATGTCTCGCTCGAGACATACTCAAATCGACCGGTTTTAGGAAATAAATTCTACTGCAAATATTGTGAAGCAATCTCAATTCCAAGGGCAATTGGTTAGCCCTAACCTCTTCAAATTCTGTAACCTCTCTCCCTAACATCCTTGACAAGGCGTCTGACCTCTCACTGTGACGTCGGCTGCCAATCCAGTGATGGGAATGCTCAAAAGGTTTCCTAATTTTTGAAATGTGAGATGGACTCTTTTGCCTCTGACAGAACTCGCGATTCCACCATCCTCTCGATAGAATTCTTTGACAAGGGCAGGATAGGTGGGAACATCTAATGAGCACAATTTATCCCAGCCTAATTCTTTAATTTATTCCCAATAGAAAAGCCCTCGGATTCAAAAAATTCAAAATCGACTTTCCTACCCATTGTTATCACTCTCCCAGCTAATGTGTCTACCTGAGGGGAAGAAGGATTAGGATTGTCCGATTGGGTTGAAGATTCTCGCTCGGAGATGGCTCGCGGACGGGTCGCCTCGCCGATCGTTTCCCAGTCGTCACGGCGCTCCAATCACTGATCCTCTCCTTTAGGTGCCATTAAGATTCTTGGGAAGGTTTGAGTGGAATTTGAGTTGGGAGGTTTTGAGAGAGTTTGGGAAGAGTTTGGAGGGATTGAAAAAGAAAATGACGAAGTGTCGACTCTGCCCTAATAAAATCATTTGGGACCCCAGGTGTCGACTCCGCAAAGTCGGGTGTCGACTCCATCGCTAACACAGTCAGCGCTCGAACTGGAGTCGGCTCCACTTATACGGGTGTCGGCTCCAAGGTCAGGGACGAGAGCGACACAGACAAGGTGTCGACTCCACTGACAGTTTCAGAGAAAAATAACTGAGATTCAAACATCTGAAACTTGTCAAAATAGGTTCAATAAAATTTTAAAAAATCTTTGGAATATGAGGAACAAATTGCTCAGATGACTAGATAATTTGTCCTTAAAATTATGAAATAAATTTAAGAAATTAATAGAAATCTAGATAGTCATTCCTTAGAGTTTCAAAATCATTCCAAAGGGTCACAAATCCCTAATTCACCTCTAAGATAACAAAATCTCTCTTCACTCAAGGGTTTTGTAAATATATCAGCTAATTGTTCTTCAGTATTAACATAATCAAGACAAATTTCATTATTAGCTACATGTTCTCTTATAAAGTGATATCTAATTTCAATGTGTTTTGTTCTTGAATGTTGAATTGGATTTTTAGTTAAATTAATTGCACTTGTGTTATCACATCTAATAGGAGTTTTATCAAGTGTATGCCATAATCTTCAAGTTGTCTCTTAATCCAAAGGATTTGAGCACAGCAACTTCCAGCTGCAACATATTCTGCTTCAGCAGTTGATAATGCAACCGAATTTTGCTTTTTGCTAAACCAAGAGATTAAGTTACTCCTAAAAATTGACATGCACCACTTGTACTTTTTCTATCTAGTTTACATCCAGCATAGTCAGAATCAGAATATGCAATCAAGTTTAATGTTGAGTCTCTAGAATACCATAAACCTACATTTTTAGTTCCACTTAAATATCTTAAGATTCTTTTACAGCAATTAAGTGAGATTCTTTAGGTTCTGATTGAAATCTAGCACATAGACAACAGCAAACATGATATCTGGTCTACTTGCTGTTAAGTAAAGAAGATCCGATCATACCTCTATAATATTTTTGATCTACTTTCTTACCATCTTCATCTTTGTCCAATTTGCATGAAGGACTCATAGGTGTTCCAAGGGGTTTAATTGACTCCATTCCAAACTTCTTGAGAAGTTCTTTTGTGTATTTTGCTTTGGTTGATGAAATCCCTCTTTGCTTTGCTTGATTTGAAGTCCTAGGAAGAAATTGAGTTCTCCCATCATGCTCATTTCAATTCACCCTGCATTAACTTAGCAAATTCTTGACACAAAAGATTGTTAGTAGCACCGAATACAATCATCAACATATATTTGTACTACTAATAAATCTTGTCTTTTCTTTTCAAAAATAGAGTTTTATCAACATTTCCTCTTGTAAAATCATTTTCAATTAGAAATTTACTTAATCTATCATACCAAGCTCTAGGTGCTTGTTTTAAACCATATAGTGCTTTGTGCAATTTAAAAACATGATTTGGAAATTCATGATCTTCAAAACCAGGTGGTTGTTCAACAAAAACTTCCTCATTTATAAATCCATTTAAAAATGCACTTTTAACATCCATTTGAAATAAATTGATATGCATATGACATGCAAATGCAAGTAATAATCTAATTGCTTCTAATCTAGCTACAGGTGCAAAAGTTTCATCAAAATCAATTCCTTCTTCTTGATTATATCCTTTTGCAACTAATCTAGCTTTGTTTCTAATTACTATGCCATTTTCATCTAATTTATTTCTAAATACCCATTTTGATCCTATAAGAATGATCTTTAGGTCTATCTACTAAGTGTCCAGACATTATTTCTAGTAAATTGATTTAATTCTTCTTGCATAGCTAACATCCAATTATTATCTTTTTCAGCTTTTCAATAGTTTTAGGTTCAATTTGAGATACAAATGCAAGATGATTATTGATGTTTCTCATTGATGATCTAGTTCTTACTCCTTGAGATGGATCACCTATAATTAATTCTTTTGGATGACCATAGGCATATCTCCAATCTCTAGGAAGATCTACATCATTATGATTTGCATCAACAACATCAACACTAGGAGAATCATCATCTTTAGCTTCTTGTTCATGATCTGAAGATATATCTATATTTAATTTTTTCAATGTCTCTTTCTAATATGTTTGTATCTTCCTCATCATCAATTTTCCTGAACTTGATGCTAAAGATTCATCAAAAACTACATGAATAGATTCTTCTACAATTAAGTTTCTCTTGTTAAACACTCTATAGGCTTTACTAGATGTTGAATATCCTAAGAAAATGCCTTCATCAGATTTTGCATCAAATTTTCCTAGATTATCTTTACCATTATTATGAATGAAACATTTACAACCAAATGCATGAAAGTAACTTATGTTTGGTTTTCTATTTTTCCATAGTTCATAAGGTGTTTTCTTAATGATTGGCCTAATTAAAGCTCTATTAAGAATGTAACATGCCATGTTTATAGCTTCCGCCCAAAAGTATTTTGGTAGGTTGCTTTCACATAGCATGGTACGGGCCATGTCTTCTAAAGTTCTATTTTTTCTTTCTACAACTCATTTTGTTGTGGTGTTCTAGGTGCTGAAAAATTATGATGAATCATTTTCAATGCAAAAGTTTTCAAATAAATGATTTTCAAATTCAGTGCCATGATCACTTCTAAGAGACACTATGGTGTTGTTTTTCTCATTGTGACCTTCTTAAAGAATTTCAAAAATAATGGAAAGGTCTCATCTTTATGAGCTAAAAACAATACCCAAGTGTATCTAGAATAATCATCTACAATCACAAGACCATATTTCTTTCCTCCTAGACTAGTGGTTCTAGTAGGTCCAAAAAGATCCATGTGAAGTAGTTCAAGTGGCCTAGAAGTGGAAACAATGTTTTTAGTTTTGAAAGAGTTTCTAGTTTGTTTTCCAAATTGACATGCATCGCAAATTTTACCATTTTCAAAATCTAGTTGTGGAAGACCTTTTACTAAATCCATTTTAATTAATTTTGAAATTAGGTGTGTGCTTGCATGACCTAATCTACGATGCCATAACCAACCAATCTCATTCATATTAGCATTATTAGCAACTAAGCAATGATTACTAGTAGACAAATTGTCTAAATCAATCAAGTATACATTGCCATTTCTATTTCCAGTAAAAATGCTATCATCAATGGGATTAGAAACAGTGCAGACAGATGCTTCAAATGATACTTTAAAACCTTTATCACATAATTGACTAATACTAATTAAATTATGTTTTAAACTATTGACATATAAAACATTTTCAATATATGTGGAGGGAGTTATTTGAATATTACCAAACCCATAATTTGGCCTTTGCCATTGTCACCAAACGTAACAACTCCTCTTTTGCTTTCAAGGGTGATGAATTGATCCTTGTCACCCGTCATGTCTTGAGCAGCCACTATCGAGATACCACTTTCGCTTTAAATTTTTGGCTGCAAGACACTCCTGCAAAAATGATCAAGTCTTATATTTAGGTACCCAAGCCTTCTTGGGTCCTTCATGGTTAGTAGCATAAAAGATTGTTCCTTTGGAACCCATATTTTCTTTCCTTTACTATTTAAATTTTTGTTACTGTTTCTTGCATTACATTCATAGGATTTGTGGCCTTTCTTGTTACAGTAATGACATATAACATCATCTTTATTTTATTCTCTTCTAAAAAAGTTTTTGACAAACTTTTGTTTTATGTTAGGCCTATATCCTAATCCAGCCTTATCATTAGCTCTTTGATTGCTCAAAAATAAGTTAAGTTTTTCAGAACTATATGTGAATTTATCAATAATATTCTTATACTTATCAACTTCCTTCTTTAATCTATCATTTTCATTGGAAATTGATTCTCTCTTTTGTTAAATTATTATTTTCAGATTTCAGCATCTTAATCTCATGAGTAAGATTATTTTTCTTTGATGAGAATTGAGTTATCATTTTTCAAAAACTTGTATTTCTTTTTCAAAGCTTTAAAATCATCAACTAGTTCATTAAAAGCTTCAAACAATTCATCAAATGCAAAATCATCACAAGGGTTTTCAGAACTTACCTCGTTGTCGTCGTTCGCCATAAAGCAAATGTTTGCAATTTCTTTTTGATATTCCTCTGAAGAGGATTCATCGCTGTCACTCCAGGTTGCAACATAGGCTTTCTTCTTCTTCTTGTAGGCTTTCTTTAGTTGAGGACAATCATATCTAAAGTGCCCCGGTTTCTTACACTCATAGCAAATTAGGGGTCTTTCTCTTTGTCTTTGTCCTTCTCCTTTTCTTTTTCTTTTTCTCCTTCCATCTTAATTCCAGATTTTCTTTTATGAAAGGGTTTCCTTCTTCTCATAAATTTTTTGAACTTTCTAGCAAGAAGAGCTGTCTCATCATCATCTTCATCATTATCACTGCAGCTCTCCTCACTTTCTGCAGCCTTAAGAGCTATAGTCTTTTCTTTTTAACATCTTCCTCTATGTGTTGTTCATGGTTAACTCATGAGTCATTAGAGATCCAAGTAGCTCCTCCAAAGGTAAGGAGTTGAGGTCCTTGGCTTCTTGGATGGCAGTCACCTTTGCTTCCCACGATCTTGGAAGTGACCTAAGAATTTTGTGAACAAGTTCAGAATTAGTATAAGTCTTACCAAGACTTTTCAGACCATTTACAATGTCAGTGAATCTAGTATACATGCATGCTATACTTTCAGTTTGTTCCATGCTAAATAATTCATACTTATGAACAAGAATATTTATCTTAGATTCTTTAACTTGATTTGTACCCTCATGGGTAACCTCTAATCTATCCCATATCTCTTTTGCGGAATTACATGTAGAGATACGATTAAATTCGTTAGCATCTAATGAACATAAAACATTCATGGCTTTAGCATTGAGCTGCGCCATTTTCCTATCATTCTCATTCCAATCCCTTTCGGGCTTAGGAACAATCGAACCATCAATTATGTGTGTGGGTGTGCTAGGTCCATTAATTATGATACTCCACAATTCATAATCTGAAGCTTGAATGAATATTCTCATTCTTGCTTTCCAATATGAATAGTTGGAACCATTAAATAAAGAGGTCTATTTGTAGAATGACTTCAGCAAATGAAGATCCAGCTTGAGCTGCCATTTGGATCTTTAGCTCTTGATCGTTGGATCAAATTTAAATGAGCACTTGCTCTGATACAATTGTTGGCCCAGATGACAACCCAAGAGGGGGGGGGGGGGTGAATTGGGTTACAAAAAAAAAATTAATATTTTCAAAACTATTGAGATTAAGTGCATAATAGATTTCAATCACAAATGAAGAGATAAAGAGAGACAATTAAGGCACGGCAAATACAATGATTTTATAGTGGTTCGGTGTATCCAACACCTACGTCCACTCCCAAGTTTCACTTGGGTCCACACTATAATCAACTAGATTACAGCCGAGTTGTTTTACAAGATCACAACTCAAAACTTGTTATTTTTTGGGTGCACAATGAACCCGCTGGTTTTTCTCGGGCTCACCAGCACAAAACCCAAACTCAAGCTAATCTAGCTTGCCCCGAGGTATACTACCTCCACTAATTCAATCCCCCTGATTGAACTAGTAAAAACAAAAAAAAAATGTTTATATTGACAAACAGCTCCTCAAATGAGCAAATATTCAAAGTAAATAAACAAGTTTAGAAAAGCCTGTTTGAAGTAGATTGGATTTGGGCTTTTCTTCTTTTCTTCTTTTCCTCTTCTATTTGAAGATGTTGAATCAGCCCTTAGCTTTGATTCTTCACAGATATTGATGAGAAGTTGGAAAATCACACCAAAATAGAGCTTTTTCTTCTTTTAGGAAATCCTCCAATTTTTTTTGTTGAACGCCTTGGATTTCTCTTTGAGCTTTTTGGAGTGGAAGGATTTGAACTTGGATACTTTTCTCTTTAATTTCAGGCTCAAGACTTCTCGGATTTTTGATTTGTATTAGCTCCGATTTTTCCCTTTTTTTTTTTAAAATGAGCTTTTTCTCCCTTTTTATAGATTTCTTTTAATCCATTTTTGGTGAGAAAACTAGCCGTTAGAATATACCTGAAAAGTTTTTTCAAACAAAATATATTCGTTAGAAGTTAGGTGAAAATAAAATATTACCGTTTGAGCTGATCTGGCATTTTAAAAATCCGTTTCTGACAGGTTGGAGTCGGCTCCAACTTTTCAGGTGTCGGCTCCAAGTTGTGTATCCAAAAATAGAAAATTTTGAGTTCGTCGAGGAGTCGGCTCCAAAAAAGTTAAATGTCGGCTCACCATGGTCAGGTGTCGGCTCCAAAAGACTGTAAGTGTCGGCTCTAAGGTAGTCAAAAATCACACGTTCTATCTCCGTGTCGGAGTCGGCTCCAGACACTGTAAGTGTCGACTTCGAAACTCTGGGTGTCGGCTCCGGACCGTATCAAAAAATTAGAAAGATATTTGATTGGCCATGGGGTTGGCTCCAGGCTTTCTAGGCGTCGACTCCGGATTTTGAATTTTGAAACTTACCTTTGGCACTTGATTTAAAAATACGTTTCTAAATGCCTTTTGATTAAACAAATATTTTTAAGCCTTGAAACACTTGTTAAATTCATCAGTAACACAATAAATATTCTCAATTCCTTTATTAATCATCAAAATCAATAATTGGGTCAACAATCACCCTACAATGCTATCTTTGGAAGACCTGGCTTAATGTCCCTTAGAGCCGTCGTCTCCATCCCACATATGGTTATGAAGTTCCCTACCGAGCGAGGAGTAGGAATAGTCCGCGGAAGCCAAACTATAAGCTCGGCAATGCTTCATCACCAGCCTTCAAACCAAGCTGCCCGAGGTTGATGGGCTGGACGCTCGGGGGGATTTTGCAGAGCAACGGGAAGAACCTGCTGAAGAGCTGGAGGAGGTGTCGCTGAACGAAGCCCGACCAGACCGAACTATAAAGATCGGGTCGCTGCTAAAAGGAAAACCTCGAACAGAGCTGATCGACTTTCTTCAAAGGAATGCTGATGTCTTCTCCTGGTCTGCTTTCGATATGTCGAGAATCAGCCCGGACGTCCTTGTCCATCATCTTAATGTAGATGAGATGTCCCGCCCATAAAGCAGAAGAAGAGGAGCTTCGCTCCTGAGCGGCAGAAGGCGATTGAGGAGGAAGTCGACAAACTTGTTAAGGCAAACTTCATTCGGGAGGTAAACTATCCGAGCTGGCTGTCCAATGTCGTCATGGTACAGAAGTCGAATGGCAAGTGGCGGATCTGCATTGACTTACCGACCTCAATAAAGCCTGCCCGAAGGACAGCTTCCTTCTCCCTCGGATCGATCAGCTTGTAGATGCTACTTCAGGGCATCAGATGCTAACCTTCATGGATGCCTATTCTGGCTACAATCAAATCCGGATGGCGCCCGAGGATGAAGAAAAGACTGCCTTCATAATCGATCGAGGTACATATTGCTACCGTGTCATGCCTTTTGGTCTAAAGAATGCAGGTGCAACTTACCAAAGGCTGGTCAACAAGGTCTTCAAGGAGCAAATCGATTGAAACATGGAGGTATATGTCGACGACATGCTGGTCAAAAGCCAAGAAGCATCCTAGCACATTGAGGACCTTTCTGAGAGCTTCACGATGCTTCGAAAATATCAGATGAAGCTCAACCCGACTAAGTGTGCCTTCAGTGTCAATTCTGGGAAGTTTCTGGGCTTCATGGTCTCTTAGCGAGGCATTGAGGCCAACCTACAGAAGATTCAAGCTCTCTGGCAAATGGCGCCCCTGGCGTCCGTCAAAAGGTCCAGCGCCTAACAGGAAGGATCGTGGCCCTCAACCGCTTCGTGGCTTGATCAGCTGAGAGATGTCTCCCTTTCTTTAAAGCTCTTCGATCGGCTAAGAATTTTCAATGGACCCCTGAATGTCAGAAATCCTTTGAAGACCTCAAGAAGTATCTCGGCTCTCCACCCCTCCTCAGTAGTCCGAGTTCGGGGGAGGTGCTATTTCTATACTTGGCAGTCTCAGAAGGCGCAGTTTGCTCAGTGTTGGTCAGAGAAGAGAACAAGACCCAAAAGCCGATCTATTATGTCAGCAAACTGCTCCGAGACGCTAAGATAAGGTATACTCAAATTGAGAAGCTGGTGTTGGCCTTGGTAACATCAGTTCAGAGGCTATGACCATATTTCTAGTCGCATTCTGTGACAGTCCTCACCGACCAACCCATCAAGGTAGTGGTTCATCGCTCGGAGACATCAGGAAGGATGGCTAAATGGGCCGTCGAGCTAAGCGAGCATGACATCCAGTACCTGCCTTGCCTGGCCATCAAAGCCCAGGTTCTAGCTGACTTCCTCTTTGAATGTATAATCCCGGAGGATGGTTCCACTCCAGACTCCCTTGAGCAACCGAAATCTGACGCCCTATGGCTGCTCCATGTTGACGGATCGTTCAATGTCGGTGGCTCAGGCGCTGGCCTAATCCTTACCAGCCCAGAAGGGGCGACCTTCGAGTATGGTGTTTGCTTCACCTTCCCATCCTCCAATAACGAAGCTGAGTATGAAGCTTTGCTCGCTGGACTTCGAATCGCCCGTGACTCAAAGTGAAGAAGTTAAATGCCTTCACTGACTTTCAATTTGTAGCTGGTCACTTGTGGGGCGAGTTTGAGGCCCGGGAGCTACACATGATTCAATATCTCCAAGAGGTGCGAAGCTTACTTTCCCACTTCCCTGAATTTGAAGTCATTCAGATTCCAAGATATGAGAATGCACGTACCGATCTATTATCTCGGCTAGCAACCGCGGAGTCAATGGATACCAAGCAGAAATTCCCCCTGGAGATTTTAGAAAAGCCTAGCATCGCGAAGGCCGACCGAGTGATGCAGTCGAGGCCGAACCATCCTAGTTTGACCCCATGCTAAAGTATCTTAAAGAAGGGTCACTCCCAACTGACCAGAAAGAAGCAAGAAAGCTGAAGCTGCAAGCCACTCACTATGTGCTAATCGATAACCAGCTGTATAAGCGGTCCTATTCCATGCCACTACTCAAGTGTCTTCGCCCATTTGAGGCTAATTATTCTCTCCGGGAGGTGCATGAAGGGATTTGCGACAACCATTTGGGGGGCCGATCTTTATGCCATAAGGTGCTATGCTAGGGATACTATTGGCCCACCATGCAGAAGGATGCTGACGAACTCGTCCGAGCCTGTGACCCCTGTTCCCCTCGCCACCGGACAGAGAAAGTTTTTGTTTGTCACCATCGACTACTTCACCAAGTGGGTTGAGGCCGAAGCAGTTGCCCAGGTAACTGAAGCTCGGGCCAGGGACTTCGTGTGGAGGACCATCATTTGTCGCTTCGGCCTCCCGCACACCATCATCACCGACAATGGGAAGCAGTTTGATAATCCCAAGTTCCGGGAGTTCTGCGAGGATCATGGTATCATTCACCACCTCACTTCGGTAGGGCATCCGTAAGCCAATGGAGAAGCCGAAGTAACCAACCGAACCCTACTCCAAGGGATCAAAGCTCGGCTCGCTAGAGCCCGAGGCAGATGGGCAGACGAGCTTCACCATGTCCTATGGGCCTACCGCACCACCCAAAGAATCCCCACCGGCAAAACCCCATTCCGGATGGCCTTCGGCACGAAAGCGGTCATTTCCGTGGAGATAGGACTCCCTTCCTCGCGGGTGAGAGCTGCTCAGAGGAAGCTAACGATGAGCAGCTTCGCACCAATCTCGACCTGGTGGAAGAGATCAGAGAGAAAGCTCGAATCAGAGTAGCTGCGTACCAGCAAAGAGTGGCTCGCTATCATGCCTCTAGAGTCAAAGGGAAATCCTTCTCGCCCGACGATCTTGTTCTTCGGAAAGCGTCTGTCTCCAAGCCGCTGGAACAAAGAAAGGTGGCTCCAAATTGGGAAGATCCCTATCAAGTAGCAGAAGTCATCAGACCTGGCACCTACAAGCTCCAGGATCTGGATGGGAAATCTATTTTTCGGACGTGGAATTCAGACAATCTCCGTATATACCACCAGTAGGGTATGTTCTCTATAGACTTGCCCCGTTTACAGCTTTGACATTTTGTTTCTATTATCCGCGGCATGACTGCTACAATAGTTTTTTCGAAAAAGTCGTAATAGGAAACAGACGCTGCTTGCGCATCCATTCTTGGCACAATCGAGCTATTTCTCGAATCAAATCTCCAAACCTTGGCAGGGCCGAGCCTTGAATCAAATCTCCGAACCTCGGCAGGGCCGAGCCTCGAGCTAAATCTCCGAACCTCGACAGGGCCGAGCCTCGAATCAAATCTCCGAACCTCGGTAGGGCCGAACCTCGAGTTAAATCTCCGAACCTCGGCAGGGCCGAGCCTCGAATCAAATCTCCGAACCTCGGTAGGGCCGAGCCTCAAGTTAAATCTCTGAACCTCAGCAGGGCCGAGCCTCGAATCAAATCTCCGAACCTCGGCAGGGCCGAGCCTTGAGCTAAATCTCTGAACCTTGGCAGGGCCGAGCCTCGAATCAAATCTCCGAACCTCGGCAGGGCCGAGCCTCGAGTTAAATCTTCGAACCTCGGCAGGGCCGAGCCTCGAATCAAATCTCCGAACCTTGGCAGGGTCGAGCCTTGAATCAAATCTCCGAACCTCGGCAGGGCCGAGCCTCGAATCAAATCTCTGAACCTCAGCAGGGCCGAGCCTCGAGCTAAATCTCCGAACCTTGGCTAGGCCGAGTCTTGAATCAAATCTCCGAACCTCGGCAGGGCCGAGCCTCGAGCTAAATCTCCGAACCTCGGCAGGGCCGAGCCCCGAATCAAATCTCCGAACCTCGGCAGGGCTGAGCTTTGAGCTAAATCTCCGTACCTCAGCAGGGCCGAGCCTTGAGTTGAATCTCTGTACCTTGGCAGGGCCAAGTAAAATATCAAAAGACTTCATCCGGATTCGAACAGCTTACTAGCCCCGATCGGACTAAACAGTGAAGAATCCTCGGTCAAGCCGAGCGATATTCCCCCGCCTTTAGCTGCGTCTGGTAAAATGTTATCTGAACCCTCGGCCAAACCGAACGATATCTCCGCGCCTCGGTCACGCCAAGTGAAGTATTTTGTGAAGCCTTGGTTGGACCAAATGACTTCTCAGATGTTCCAAGATAACGAGAACAGCCCATGATACTTCGACGGAGGCAAACAACCTCCTTCTACTCAACAATAAAGACATGCTACGAGCTATCTCCTTCTGGAGAAATACCTGCTTCATTATGCGAAAGAAATCATGCTTACCACAGGAGTCCGCAGGACCACCCAGGTCTTCCTTTGACTCAAACGGGAATGAATGTTTCTCTCCACTGAGGACCAAACATTGGTCTTAGCAAAAACAAAGCAGCAAGAACGCTGCCGAAGCATGCAACGACATAAAACCCTCAAACACGATCACATCAAGAAAGAAGCAGATGCTAAAAGAAGAAAGAATGAAACTTTCTTTATTTCTTTACCAATGAAAGGGATTATAACCTCCAAAGAGGCGTTACAAGTACATCATAGCACAAGAAATAAAGACGAACAAATGGCTTGGCCTGACTGTTGTGACTAGCTTCAGTTAATAATGATATCTCGGCGTCTGACCTAAGATATCAGAGAAATCAGAATGAGTGGATGAGCCCTATTGAGCAAGGCAACCCATCCACCGATCCCTCGGACAGATATGTTGGAGGATCATAACTAGGTCAAAAGACCTATTGATCCTTACACCAGGCCAGATGTTAGTCTGCTAGTCACCGCCAAAGTCAAAAGGCAATGTACTAGCAGACAACACACCATCCCCCCTCAAAAGATTCTCCGCGCGGAGGGGCTAAGCATCCAGCCAGAGGGAGAAGGAAAAGTCCGTGCATGCTACGGGGGTACATGTGCACTTCCTACCCTGCAACCCCCGCAGCAAACCATAAAGGACACACAGGAAGTGCATGTGTGCGCTCTCCATGTGATCTCTGTGGACCTCCCGTGCGCTCTCCATATGATCTTTGAAGCTCCTCTCTTGAAGATGAGCTGCTCTCCAGCGACTCTTTCATCACCCCAGCTGTCGGAGGAAGGCGATTTGCGAAAGGAAAACTCAATCCCCCCACTCTCAACCTTAGGGGCGCAGACATCATGAACACTTTCACAACTCACAGAAAAGAGCATCTTGGGAGACAACCTAGCACGACCTCCTCCTCTCATTTTATAGGCCAATGGAACGGGAGCATCTATTAAAGCGGAAAGCCCCGAGATTCAAAATGACCTATCTATACTGCCACATGGCCTCCCGGGTGAAAAGAGCGCTCTTCGATGCGCACCAAATATGTCGCCTGAGCCATAATGCATGCCAGAAGATTTCTCCCTGATTTTGAATCAAGAACCTTAAAGGCCGAAGATCGCCCGCTGGCCCTTGAGATACGGGCAGGCCTGGGAAATTGCCCGGTGAAAATGACACCCTCCAATGGCGAACAGGCGTTCAATCGAGTCATACGTTAAAAGGACCTGCATTAGAAAAAGTCGACATGATGAATGACCCCGGAAAACACAGAGGCAACCTTTCGCAGGGTACAAAGCCATATTATCTGTTTTGGCAAAGAGAAGGTCAGTTCGCTTTGGAAAAGACAAGGTGCTGGCAGAATAATAAAAAGGCGCAGAAGTCAAGTACTCCTCGGAAAAAGGCGCATTAATATCCTTTGCTTCGGCCCAACTGCCTATTGTGTCTCAGCATAAACCAAGACGGTACCCTATGCTTCGACTCGAGGTCAAGATTACCTCCATACTTCGGAATAAACTGAAGGATCTCCTCTCGGTTCAATATATCCGAGCGTTATTTCATGCTTCGATCCAGGTCGAGATAGCTACTCTCGTCCTGACGATAACAGAGCACTCCTTATGCCTTGGCACGACTAGGCGATGCCCAAAGCTCCGGCTAGAGCTCGCAAAGTTCCCCTTACCTCGGCTAAAACAGGTGCACCCTACCTTAAGGCTTGCCTAGATCGCCAAGGATTCCCCCAAGGGGGTGGTTCGCTCGCGAAACTTGCATAATAAGAACCGATGTTTCGGAGATGATGACAGAAACACATAAATTGCAAAAATTCCTTTTCATTCATCAGAAAAAGAGCAACAAAAGGAAAAGGAAAAAATACATTAGCCCTCATAGGGACTTATCACTTCCTCCGGGCGCCGCTGAGCTCCCCCCCCCGCAAAGCTAGCTCGCCCACCTGTTGTTGAAGGGACGCCACTTGCCCCTCCAGCCGACTGTTAATTTCGCGGAGGAGCTCAATCTCTCTTGTCGAGATAGCCAAATGTTCCTCGGATATTTTTCGGATCTGTTCACGGTCCACCAACAGTGACGCTAAAAGCTCCCCGTTGACAGTTACTGTGGTGCGGCCCCAATGGGCCCCCCCACGGCCGCCAACGCCGCTGCAGGATGATCGCCCCTCACCTTCGGAGGCCATCTCAATATCTAAAAATCCTAGGAAATCAACTGAAGAGATGACTAACAATGGCGCCCCCTACCCGTATTTAAACTACTTCTGGCGAGCACCACGATCGTCCGAGCCATCAGCTCCACCGCCATTACCATAAAAGCTTGCCATGCATCATCGCCTTGGTGGCTGCTCACAGGAAACTAAGAGTCGCACCCCCCTTTACTAAGAAGAATTAATGAGTCATGGCGAGGTATTCGACAAACACCTTTCTTCGGGACCAAACCCCCTCCATTCGAAGCTTATCACCTGGAGCTACATTCCCTACGTCCGAATCTGTGCGCCAGACCAGAAACCTCGGCCAAAAGCACGCTCACCCCTGCAAGCCGAGCTATCTAGCTTCGGCCATAATCGGGGTACTTCTGCAAATTTTTGGCCGTCTCAAGTCAAGCTATCCTATGCTTCGATCGGGACCGAAACCATATTACTCGCAGCGCCTAGCTATTCTATGCCTCAGCCGGAGCATACCAAAATCTTTACTTCGGACAAACCGAGCTATCCCTATGCCTCGGTCTCAGCCGAGACGTTTGCTTATATCCGAACTAAATCACCAAAGAGCATGAATGAGTCCTAACTTGTTCACAACCAAAAGAAAACTTGAGACATAAGGATCAGCCAAAAAGGCAAGCAAGTAAAAGCAAAAATACCGTTTCACTGCAAATTTCAGCCAAATTACAAGCCTGAAAAGGGAATAAGACACAAGTGATTCCTAGAGTCATGGGTTGGGTTAGTCCCAGCAGCCTCTTCTGTAACGTCGGAGGAGTTTGACTTGCTTCGCCCACCTTAAGTATCCGTGCTTCCTCAGTGGCAGGCTGCGAGGGTCCTTCGAGAGCCGCACCTCGCCAGGACCCAGAATAGCGTCAAGATCGACGTCTAAAATGTCGTCATACTCAGCCTCTTCAGTACCAGGTGCAAACCTCAAGAGTTTCGGCATCCAAAAAGGATAAATCCCACTCGGGATGCTCCCGAGAGATCTTTGCTCGGATCTCCTCTTCGCTAAACCGAAACATCGGCACAAGCTTCTCTGTTCTTCTAAAAACTGAGCAAACCTTTATATTCCTCCACGTCGAGGCAATTCAGCTGTTGGCTTTAGCTAGCCGATCTTGAAGCTCAAGGTTTGTTTGCCGACTTGTGGACAGCTCTGCCTCCAAGGCGTTAACTTGCTCCTGTGCCTTGAGCTCAATTTCGCTCATCTACAAAACATCGGAACACTCAAACTCACGGACGAAATAAAAATGCTAATGGCAAACGAAAAAGAAGACACCATACCTCTTCTTCTTGCCGAACCAGCTCACTGCTCAGCTCTCGTACCCTCTCCAAGGCCTTCGACTTAGCTGATTGATTTTGGCGAAGACCCTCTTTGAGGTCATCAATCCGGGACTGTTTGTCCCCAATTTCCCGCTGTGCGTGGTCGAGGTCGTCGGTAAGCCTAGCAACCTTTCCATTCAGCCATTTCAGCCGATTATCCATCTCGGCGATCTCTTTATTCAAACCAGTGAGCTGGTCTCGCTGCTGCTGGCATTTGCGCTCCTCCTCCTCAAGCCTCTTTTCCAATTGTTCTTATCTTAGCATGGCTGCCTTCAGTTGGTCCCACCTCTTTTCAAAGTATCGCTGCATAGTCCTGACCTTGTCGTCATGCTCTGTTTTAAGCTGGGATAGCTCCAGATAAGCTTTATCCGCTTGCTCACGGAAGCCATGGAGCTCTTTGTCCTGAGTTTCGAGCTGAGAGGCTCTCTCAGTCGCCAAACGAAAAGACTCGGTCACCCTATCGAGATTCTTCCTGTTGAGCACCAGGCGTTGGAAAGCAAGTCGATAGGCTGCACCCTCGCCCGAATTGGCCGCCTCCTTCTGGCCGAACACAAGCCCCAACGCCAAGCTTAGGCCAAATTAGCGCCCTTGTAACTAAAGAATTCTGCAAAGAAAATACAAGTGAGAGGCTATAGTCTGACCAATCATGGGTCACAAGCCCGGAATAATGGCTTACCCGAGCAGCGTAATTTGAAGCTATCGTCATAAGAGTGGCATCACAGACCTCCGGGAGAAGGAAAGCATCCTTCGGCGCCGAGCCGGCGGAAGGCCACATCGATGATGGCCTCGACCAGACTCGTCCGTGGAGGAACCCTCCCCTTTGTGCAAAATGGACCTCATCAAGGCGATGAGCATATCATCCCATTCCGAGCTGTGGTTTGGAGAGCCCATCACCGAAGAGCTGGCCTGAGGAGCCCTAACTTGAGGAATCGTCCGCCGGCCTCCTCTATCAAAACTCTAATCTGCTCAGCCTCGAACACCTCGGACTCAGTTGGAAGAACCTCGGTCCGAGCATCCCCTCACTCTGCGATTCTTCTTCCTCCTCTTCTATCCACACTCCACCTCCCGCTAACTCCGCTTGAGCTCTGACCTCACCCGTGATGTCTTCAGGAGCTGCGGAAGGGAGATCCTCAACAGAAGGTATCACAGCTTCCACTGGCCTCTCGGCGGGTGGTCCCGTTAGAACTTCGGCAACCGCGCTGCCCCCATTGACCCCCTTGTTTGGACGAGGGTCTCCTCTGCGCGCGGTGAGCTTCTCACCACTGATAACTGAAGCGTCTCTTGCAGGGGAACCGCTAGGCTGACAGGCAATGTATCCTCTGCATCATCCGTTACGACCAGTATATTGATGGGAGAAACCCCAACAACTCCCTCCGAACTTCCCCCAGCCACTTCCTCTACCGTTCCGCCTCCCTCAGGTAGAGGAGACTCCTCAGCCCTGATCCGCGCCCCTACTTCCTCTCCTATCGGAATGGGAGATAGGCGGCTGGATCCATCCTTCCTTGACCCCTTTGGGTGAGACCCGGAAGAGCGAGACCTCTTTTCAGATTTGTGCCTCTCTCCAGGGCTGGAACCCATGTGGCGCTTGCCCAGTTCCTTCTTCATCTGGCCCACAAACTCTGATCTCTCAGCTGAAAACATATCAAATGGGTTAATTGGACAGGGACAATCGGACATGCTGGTCAACATGACCAAAGATGAAAAGTATACTCACCCTGTGGATCAATAGAACTAAGTTCGTCGGCAAAGAGGGCATTCTCCGATAATAGGGTACTAGCCGACACCGCCCGACTGCCATGGAGAGTCACCAAATCCCTCTTCTCTGTTCACTCAACTCCGGGTGCGCCCCTGGATCCTTCACATAGCCCGACCATCCCCTTGGAAAATCCGAGCCAATGTTCCTATCGGCAATAAAAAATTGGATTTCCATTCCTTTATTGAGGATGGATTATCGGTAATCATTTTGAACGATCTCTGGGGACCAATATACGACTACTCAGAACCCCTCCCGAAAACCAGATTGTGGCAAACGCGGAACATGGAAAGAGTCGCAGTCACTCCAGCGCAGCTACAAAGCGAGATAAACCCGATAAGGTTGCACCAGCTGTTGGGTGCCACATTGTTGGACAAATATTGTAGAACCTCATCACCTCTTGTACCAACGGGTGAAGAGGAAATCGAAGGCCGGCCCTGAAACTTTCCTCAAAGAAGAAAGCTCCCAGACTTAACTCGGTTGAAACCCTATCGTCAACTTTCGGCACGTATAGGACTGCATCTCTAGGGATTCTGTAAAGCCAGCGGATCCTCTCCAAGTCCTCCAGGGAGATCTCTGAGGCAATATCTCTTGGACCCCTCATGTTCCCCAACCAAGGATCGAAACACCAGCAACTCTATGGAAAGGGAAAAGGGAAAAAAAAAAAGAGTAGGGTCTCTATGGAAGGAATGAAAAAGTATTGCAGGAAAAACACCGCCCTGATCTTCTCTCTCCCTTTTTAAATGGCACTTCGAGAAGTTGCCTTAAACGTTAAGGCTCCTGCAATGGGCATCACGAATGCGGAGACCTTGCCATGCGGCAAAACTTCCCCAATCATTGCTCATCAAATCCGAAGAATTTTCCTTCTCGTGCGATGGCAAATAATGATGGTGAACGGACGACTCATCAATTTCGGAGCCATCATTGCGCCTTTTAAATCCTTCTAGATAGGATTGTGCTAGATTCTACTCCATAAATCTGAAGTTACACTTCAGACTAGGGAGTGGGGGGCATGTGATGAGGGGTAAAAATATCATTGCATTAATGTTCATGCAACCCATAACATCGGGCTAAGGCTAGCCCATACGCCCCGTCAACGTAGCTGTCCCATCCGAAAGATATCAATGAGTAGGCTACCCTTCGACTGGCACTTGCATAATAGTTGGCCGAGCTATTATTATGCCTCGGCCAATCAAGTTGTGAACATACCCCCGCAAGCCGAGCTATCCATTATGACTCGGCCCCAGTCCGAGCGATCCCTGTGCCTCGCCAGCCGAGCTATCCATTATGACTCAGCCCCAGTCCGGGTGATCCCTGTGTCTCGCCAGCCGAGCTATCCATTATGACTTGGTCCCAGTCCGGGTGATCCCTGTGTCTCGCCAGCCGAGCTATCCTCACACCTCCCAGCTTCAGCCGAAGTATCCTTGTTTTCCCGCCTCGGCGAGCCATCCCTTGGTCTCAGCCAAATTATAATATCTCTCGGCCTTAGCCGAGCTATCTCTGTCTTTCGGCATCGCTAGCTGAGCTAAAGCATCTCTTGGTCTTAACCGAGCTACCGCCGCCGAATCATCCTATGCTTCGGTAGCCTAGGTCTCATTATATCTAGGATAACCAAGCCATTCTGTACCTCGGACGGCCAAGTTATCCCGTACCCCGATGCGATGGGTCTTACCAGACTTCGGCGGATTCCTCCATCTTCCATACTTCGGCCCGACCGAGGTATTCAAACACCTCTGCGGAATACATCCAGACTAACAAGATTCCAAACAGAAATCATACCCGAGAATGGCCTAGAGCCCTAGAACCTATATAGTCGAATCTCAAGACATCAACCAGCTCTCCTAGCCGTCGATCCTCTAACCAACAAGATGCGAATTTTACTGACATCCTAACAAACTTGATCCGGATCTCAACAGCTTTCAGGCCCACGACGTCTCCAGGAAACCAGGTGAACACCTATAAATATTACAACCTCAGATCCCCCTCAGGTAAGGCCATCTCCCGCATATTTGCTTCCCCCATTTTTTGCCATTAGTGCTCTGCTCAGAGCTCTCGAAAGGCCACCCTGGAGAGACTCTTCAGCGAGAGCCTTCTCCTTATTTTTGTTGATTGCTGATCTCCACTGACTTGAGCGTTGGAGGGTCTTCCGCAGAGGGCCATCCCCAACGCCTCTCGCGTGAGGACTGTTTTGCAGGTCCACCCAGGCGGGAGCCCATGCTGCAATCCGATCGTACCGAGTCGGAGGATGGATTTCAGTAGCAACAAGTTGGAGTTGACTTTGACTAAATCTAACGTTAAAAACTTGAAATATAGTAGTCTTTTCTTTTTTAATTTGATATCAAATTTTTCCTTAATTATGTGAAAATAGTTTTATAAGTAATAATTATTTTGAATGATAAGATGTAATTATTTTAAATATTATTTATTTTTATGCAAATACTTAAAAACTAAGGTTGCTTTTGGTAATTTAAATGGTGGCTCATCAGATAACTATGTTTGGTACATGTTTTAAATAGCAATTTATTTTGTCGTAATACAAAGAATGAGTGATTATCCACATTACAAGAGGTAACCTGATAATTTTTTTTAATAAAATTATCCCTACTTTCTTTGATCACTCCTACTCGCCTCCTCCTCTATTAACCTCGCTGGAACCTCGTGTCGAAGGTCCCGAGCCACATTCTCCTTTGTCGTTCCGTCGTCGAATTAGATCGCGGATCTTCATAGCCCACGCCTGTCTTCGAACGCTGTAAAACTTCTTCCAATCAATGGGTCGCTTCGACGGCGGTACCGACAAGTCACAAGAGCGACCTCGATCCCTATTTCTTATACGCGCCGCTTCATCTCGCATCGAAAATCGTCTTCACGTAAATCGAAAACTTCTTTGTGGATGAAAACATTAGATCCAATCTTTTTTATTTTGTTATATACAAAATAGCATTTTTTTAATTTAAGAATCATTAAATTTAAACATTATTATTTATAAATATAATTTTTTAAAATCAAATATATAATAATATATAAATTTTTAATATATTTAATTTAGAAGTATTTTAAAAATTTGATGTTATATGATTGATAATTTATTTTCATATCAAATACCGCAATCAATATTATTTAGCATATGTATACTAAACATTGATTATTGATAATTTATCAAGTGATAATTTATTTTATAAGCAATCCGTATTATCAATGAATGCACCAAACATAACAACTATTTTATGGGCTCAGGTTTTGATCTAAATAGATTGCTAGGGTTGGCCTGAGCTACATCTGGATTTGGGTCGGATTTATGTTTGGTTTCTAAAAAAAGTTTAAATCTAAAGCTTAAAAAATTCCAGCTAACACACGATCAAATCCTGTCCGAACCACTATTGGCTTTCGACGTTTCCACTGCTATTGCTTTTTTTTTGTTCGTTCGTTTCCACTGCTATTGCTTTTATGTTTGTTCGTTAACTGTGAAGGTTCTATTTATAAAGATCTCTCACATCCATCAGGAGTTTTTAATATGCTAACTTTTTGCTGGTTAATATTTTAAGAACACGAAGATAACCTTGCGGTTCCATCGAATATTTCAAAGCTAAACAACCGACGAGCAACGTTCACAAAAGCAGCCTCTCTACATTTGGAAGCTCTTGTTTCAACAATGAAGTCTACCGCCACCATGCATATATAAAATATGATAGGAAGAATGCTGAAATACGATAGGAAGCATGCATCCAGCGGTCACCGTTCAGTCATGGTTCGATGACATATACCAATTCACGTACACCAAGTTGCATCGTAGTAACTGGCTGCAGAGGGGGGCCAGAACAAATCACAGAGAGTTCTACAATGCAAGAACTTTGTGCACAGAACGCGGTGCAAATCGTATGCATCACGTGTTGAATAAACCGAGACTTTAATCAACTCAGTTCACTAAGGTAGTGTTTGATAGCCCAAAAGCTATCCCTGGATAAATGTACGGGATAGCATTTATCCAGGGGATAGCTGAGGGAATAAGCATTTTTTTAAAATTACAAGTTTGCCATCAAGGGATAACATTAGTTGTTCTTGGGTTCCCTAGGAAATAAGTTCAAGGGATAACCCATGGTTAACCATGGTTAACCATGGGTTATCCCCTCTAGTTAAATTTTTTCAGACCTATCCCTTTTAGTTATAGCATTTGGGAATAAGAAGGGATATCCAGAGGATATCCTTCCTTATCCCCCATATCAAATACTACCTAAAGTTGAACCAATTGATTGCAAAGAAGTCGGTTGGCTTTAAACCACTGCTTTCTTCTGCTCTCTACCTGAGCCTCACACCTAGGGCAAACGCAGCTGGCCCTCTGGCCGGCCAAGGCCCGTCAGAACTGCTCCTTGATACCAGCCATAATCGGCCACCGACCTCCCAGCATGGCTGTTGAAGGCCAATCGTGGGCAGCACAGGATATGGTCACCGATCACTTAATCAAGGGTCACTAGAGGAATTAAGACTGGCCCAAGACTGTCCAACTCTGGCCCTTGCCGAAGTTCTTGTTGGATGATATGCGGAATAATGTGATGGTTAATTTAATCAGGATCGAGTCTAGAGTTTAACTTTATGTTCTTAAGATAAATTCATCCTGCACTAATGCTTACAAATTTATGACAATTGTTTTACAGGATACAACGATTTTCTTCTTACGAAAATAGCACTACTATTCATCAAGAATTACTCTCTATACTCTCTTTAATTCAAAGTATGCAAATACCTTAGAAGGAAAAACATGGATTCTGAAATGCTATTTATAAGTTTTGAAGTGCCTTTTCAAAGTACTTTTTTGATATACATTGAAACCGATTTGATTTGATCGATTGTGAAGGAAGGAGTTTATCATCATCAAGCTCCTTACTTAAGATGAGCCCAAATGCATAAGCATAAAAAAAGTTTTATATAAGCTACTTTTACTCTCTTAAAACTTTTTATGTGGGACTAAAACAGGTGTCACTAATTTTTTATTCAAATCAATGGGTATAATCCAAAGGTTAAAACAACCCATTTTTCAACGGTTCTTCTTCTTCTTCTTCTGCGGAGGTCCGGCTCCTACCGACCAGCGCAAGAGGTTTTAACCAGGCCATGCAAGATCACGGCTGCAGGGACCCCACGGCTTCTTCCCGGCTCAAAAACTCACGAATCCGGGGAGAAGCCGGTGGCCTTGGACCACCCTGACACCGGCCTTCAGCGGTCTACCCTCCAATGGTGGCCCGGTAGCCGCCGGCCACTACTCACAGCTACACTCAGCCATGGAATAGAGCTCCTCAAAAGAAATAGGGCAGTCGGCCTTATTTACTCCAAATTCCGGCGATTGCTGATGGAAACACCCACATCCCACCATTTCACAAGAAGCTCACATTGAAAGCAAGAAGAGAATAGAGGTTACCTCGCCGGAGGCGTTGCTGAAGCGGTGGATTATGCCGCCGAAATCGCAGCCACTACGACTTTATTTTCAAGCTGAACAGAGACACGAAAAGCTCGTTAGCACCTTGATTTCCTATTGAAATCCAAACAAGAATCCTATGCTATCAAGATCGTGGATTAAGGACGGCAAACGGATCAAGGATTTGGGTTCTTTACCTAAGATACTTGGATTAACTTTTAGTAAAAAAGTCGTTCTTCCTCACTACTCCATCTTAATCCTCACGTCCAAGTCTCAAACCCTTACTCCAAGCTTCGATCCAATGCTCCAACCCATTCGCTAATGGCTGGGGAAGAAGAGTTTCAATATGATTTAAAATCACCCTACCCACGATCGATCAGGGATCACAGGGAGGCGGCATAACGGCTGCCTCCCAACTACGCTCCTAAAAAAACCATTGCAACTTCAATAGAACATGATGATATTCCAAACTTCATATTTTAAAAGCTTTTTTCCACATTCAAATCTTTAGAAAGCTCTGAAATATAATTTAGCAAAATTTGTGAGACTCAACAGCTCTATCTGGACTCTGGACTGGTTATGAATCTCTTTTCTCATCATATTACCAATTAGAAGTTTTTACACATTTGATGACACCTGCAACACTACAATGGTGATTAGAGGTGAATGTTTCTCAAGAGTTGAAATTTAGAATCTCCAAACAAAACTTTATCCAAAGCACATAAATTTTATAAGCAAAATTATTTAAAGAAATTATGAAAGAAATCATAACATGTTATTAATGTTGCCATCAAGGAATACCATTTTCAAGCTATTTTTCTATTATTCTCTTCGCCTTTTTTTTCTTTTGTTCTTTCTAATTGCTTTTAGAATTTTCTTATACCCATCTCTAAAACAGACATTATTTGTTTCAGATTGAAGAACAATTAGATATATTACACAAGTACATAAATTTCCTCATCTATCAAAATACAAATTTTCAGTTTGTCTTCTCCCATCATGCTTATGGTCACAATTCAATCTAGGTGGCATCAGAATGTACGCATCCACCTATCCATCTGAAAGCACATGTATTTGTGTGCATTACTCCAAATAAAGTTCATTTACTCATCTGTGCACAAACATTATGTTGAGTGTGGCAGATGATGACTACCTAATTGATTAGACTGAGGCTAGAGTTATACTCTATATCCTTAAGACAATTTTGTCTCGCAATGGTGCTTACGGTCAGCATGATGATTGTCTCCCAGGATACAATAGTCTCCTTTTGATAAAAGCAGCACTACAATTCACCAAAAATATCGAACCAAGAATGCTACTCTCTTTTTAATGTACTATTACTATACCACCCTTAGGAAAGTATGCAAATGCCTAAGAGAGGAGAATGCTAGAATTGATTTGAATTGAACTCAATTCGGAATAGAATTGGAATGAATGAAATGAGAGGGTCTAGGGTCCTATTTATAGATTTTTAGGTGCCCTTTGGAAGCAACCCTACGAATTTAATTTAATTTAAATTCTTTGATCGGAGGATGTAAGGGTTAAGGGCTTATCACCCTTGATATACCCTTTAGACATCGTGATCTTCAGATCGGGCGATCGGATAAGCCTTTTCATGATCTGAACGGTAGTTTCTTCGATCAGATAAGGCAATTCCACGATCGGATAAGTCATAGTGCAGCTATGATACGTCTTTTTACGATCTCTTATCATAATGGCTTGATCGGAGCGACGCCTTATCTCCAACCGTACGATCGGACGGATGCCTTATCATCAACCGTTGATCGATCGGAGGAGCTCCTTATTACCAATGGTTCTGTTGACCGGTCAACAACGGGTGTGAGCCATTGGATCACGATCGTGATTTGATCACCGCATCTCGACCCTTCATCCGATCGATCAATGATCAATTCTGATCCTAATCCGATGATCAACGGTCAATTGATCTCAGCCCTTTATCTTGATTCGATCAATCTCCACCGTCGTATCCTCCTGATATAGGAAAAATTTAAAGCCCCTCAAGCTCCTCGCGACGATGCGCACGTGCGAAGTATAAAGTGCACCTACAAAGCGCCCATTGTGCCCTTCGCACACGCGCATACGCATCACCCTCAAGCTCTCCACTTATGGTGAGCCTAAGAAACTTAAGCTTCAAGGAAGTGGTTTTCATATAAGTGAACCTTCCTTTCTTGATTTTTTCGATGTGGGACTAAATGTCCCTACAATTTCTTATTCACACACATAAGGAGGTAATGGGCTTTCAAGGCCCATTAGGGTATTCAAGGCCTATTTTGGCCCATTACCCAACAATCCCCCACATGAATGAAAATTGGACTTGGATCAAAGATCATCAAAGATCAGCAAAGGCAAACCCCCACATAAAAGAATTTTAATGCAAATGAATATGCAGACACTAAAGAAAGTATAATGGGATGAAGTTGTATCGGGATAGGTAGCTTGTGGCTTTGAACCTTCCTTAGTGAGTTGTTATCGAGTTTACTTGCTAAAAGGTGAACATGATGTCTTGAACCTTTCAGTGTTTTGTGTAAACTAAGATAATAACAATCACACAACTTCTTTCCGAGCATTCTTTTGGTTCTCATGGTTGTGTTCATTTTGGCCCCGAACAACTCCTGGTCTCATGAGTGCTTCAGAGAATTAAACCTTAAAATTCTCATAGAATTGACCCAGTTCACACTCACATAGGTGATTTTTATTAAGAGTATCCTGCTATACCCTATATGAATGTTCATGTCATAAGAATCATTAAAAGCAATGCTTATCCTAGTACCTTTAGCATGTAGCACCAATTATCATAGGAATGAGTAGGATTGTACATCCTTAGTGTTATCAAGTCTCTTCATAATTTAGTTGTCCCTTTTGAACCTAGATCTTGGGATCTCCAGTCAGCTAGGTTGGGTATCCACTATGAAAATTTTTTAGTTACAGGTTTTAAACACATTCCCCTCGATAAACAGTTTACTTGATCTCTTGGTAACCCCTTAGTTAATGGATCCGCTAGGTTTTTCTTTGACGGAATATAGTCAATAGAAATTACACCAATTTCAAGTAACTACTTAATGGTATTATGTCTGCGACGTATATGTCTAGACTTACCATTATATATCTTATTCTGTGCTCTACAAATTGTTGATTGACTATCACAATGTATGCATATTGCAGACACAGGCTTTGGCCAACATGGAATATCTTCTAAAAGGTTTCGAACCATTCTGCTTCTTCAGCTGCCTTTTCTAAAACAATAAACTCAAATTCCATAGTGGATCGAGCTATACATGTTTGTTTAAAAGATTTTCATGACATATCACCTCCTCTTAAGGTGAATACATATCCACTTATGGATTTCGTATCTTCTGTGTTAGATATCTAATTAGCATCAATGTATCCTTCTAGTACAGCTGGATATCTTGAATAATGTAATCTATGACTTAGGGTATATCGCAGATACCTTAATACCCTTATTAGAGCTGTCTAATGATTTGGATCTGGATTACTTGTAAATCTACTCAACTTATTGACAGCATATGCTATGTCAGGACGAGTACAATTCATGACATACATTAAACTGCCAATTATACATGAGTATTCCAATTGAGATATGGGTTCTCCAGTATACTTAGCCAAATGTAGATTAACATCTACAAGTGTTTTCACCGGGCTAGTATCATACTTTTTAAACTTATTTAATATTTTCTTAATATAATGAGATTGAGATAATATTATTTCTTCATATGTTCTAGTGATTCGAATCCCTAGTATAACATATGCAACACCCATATTTTTTATATCAAAATGTTTGATCAACATTTTCTTTGTCTGTTTAATCATTTCAGTATTACTACCAATAATTAACAGGTCATCTACATATAAGCAGATTATCATATACCCTTCAGACAGGGTTTTGGCATATATGCATTTGTCACATTCATTTATTTTGAATCCATTTGATAACATGATATTATCAAATTTTATATGCCATTACTTAGGTGCTTGCTTTAATCCATATAAGGATTTAACAAGTCTACACACCTTCTTTTCTTGTCCTGGAACAATAAATCCCTCAGGTTGTTCCATGTATATTTCTTCATCTAATTCACCATTCAGAAAAGCAGTTTTAATACCCATTTGATGAATATCAAGATTGTTAATGGCTACAAAAGAGATTAACATTCTTATAGATGTTATTCTACTTACTGGTGAATAGGTATCAAAGAAATCTATACCTTCTTTTTGTTTGAAGCCCTTAGCTACTAATCTGGCTTTATAGTTGTCAATTGATCCATCAGCCTTTAGCTTTTTCTTAAAAATCCACTTGCACCCTAAAGGTTTCATACCAGATGGTAAGTCTACCAACTCCCAAGTATGATTATGCATGATGGACTCAATTTCACTATCAACAGCTTCTTTCCAAAAGGGTGCTTCTGGATTAGACATTGCCTCCTTGAATGTCTGAGGTTCATCTTGTAACATATAAGTTACATAATCAATACCAAAAGACTTTGCAACTCTTGGTCTCTTACTGCGTCTGGGTTCATCTTCAGGATATTCTTCCTAATGACTACTACTAGCAGTATTATCATAAGTTCTTTTATTTGAACTTAATTCTAATTTCCTTTTGCTTCAAAATATATCTTCAAAGAATGTTGCATTCCTTGATTCCATGATTGTATTTTTCTGTATATCAGTTATATCTTATTTATGCACAAGAAAGCGATATGCACTACTATTATGTGCATAACCGATAAATATACAATCAACAGTTTTAGGTTCTATCTTGACCTTTTTGGGTCCGGAACAGCTACTTTAGCTAGACACCCCCACACTCTTAAGTAATTGTAAGAAGGCTTCTTTCCTTTTCATAACTCATATGGGGTAACTTCCTTCTTCTTAAGAGGTATCTTATTAAGAATATGATTTGCTAAGAGAATTGCTTCTCCCCATAAATTCTATGGTGTACCAGAATTTATTAACATAGCATTCATCATTTCTTTTAATGTGTGGTTTTTACGTTCCGCAATTCCATTAGATTGAGGCGAATAAGGAGCAATAGTTTGATGAATAATGCCATGCTCTTGACAGAATTCATCAAAAGGTGCATCGTATTCACCACCTCTATCACTCCTTATGGCCTTAATCTTTTTCCCAAGTTGATTTTTAACTTCATTTTTATAACATTTAAACATTTCTAAAGCCTCATCCTTAGAATTTAGTAGATACACGTAGCGGTATCTAGTTGAATCATCAATAAATGTTATAAAATATTTTTTACCTTCTCGAGTTTGAATTGGCTTTAAGTCACATAGATCACTGTGAATTAAGTCAAGAGGTTCAGTATTTTTTTCAACTGATGGAAATGGTATTTTTTCTAACTTAGCTTCAACACACACATCACACTTGTAATGTGGATCAATTTCATGATTAGGTAATAATTCTAATTTCATTAATTTTTGTAATGAATTAAAATTTACATGTCCTAATCTATCATGCCATAAACAAGAAGAGTCAACCATATAAGTAGAAGAAGAAGCTTTATTTATTTCAAGGTTTCTGTGTACAGTCATTACATTCACCTTGAATAATTCATTATTCAAGTAACCCTTCCAATAAATATTCCCCCCTTAGTAAGTACAAATTTATCAGACTCAAAGACCATCCTAAAGCCATGTTTGCTTATGAGGGAGCCTGATATGAGATTCTTTCGGATGTCAGGGATATGTAGCACATCATTAAGTAGAAGCTCCTTGTCAGATGTCATCTTAATAACGATGCGGCCAAGTCCTTCTATCTTGGATATAGCGGAGTTACCCATGACTAAATTTCTACCATTGATAGGAGTATATGATGAGAACATACTCTTATCAGAGCAGACATGTCTGGTAGCTCCAGTGTCGATGTACCATTCATTTGCTTTGTCAACCATGTTTGCTTCAAATACAACATCTGACAGCATCATTTCAGATACCTCTTTGGATATAGTTTCAGTAACGTTGACTTCTTTCTTTTTTTTATCCTTGAAACGATAATCCTTGGATTTGTGTCCTTGCTTTTAAAAAACAAAGCACTTTCCCTTGAATTTATATTTCTTTGGATTGTCCTTCTTCTGTTTAAAGCCTTCGCCTGGAAACTTGTGTTTCTTTCTTCCTTCTATGAGGTTGGCCTTTGGCTCAGCAGGTTTTCCTCTTGTATTCTTGTCTTAGCTTTTATTGTCCTCCTCGATCATCAGGCGAACAATTAGGTCTTCAAGTCCCATCTCCTTCCGCTTATGCTTCAGGTAGTTCTTAAAGTCCTTCCATAGTGATGGTAGCTTCTCTATGATGGCAGCTACCTGGAATGACTCACTGAGAGACATTCTCTCTGCATGTATCTCATGCAGGATGATCTGGAGCTCTTGGACTTGCTCCATAACTATTTTGTGGTCGATCATTTTGTAGTCTAAGAACCTTCCAACCACAAACATCTTGTGTCCAACATCCTCTGTCTTGTACTTTTTATCCATGGATGCCCATAACTCCTTGGCAATGTCAATATTGCTGTACACATTGTACAGGATATTGTCCAGACCATTAGGATGTAGTTCTTGCAAAGGAAGTCTGAGTGCTTCAATGCCTCCACCGCAGCAATGACTTGCTTATCGATCTCCCCTTCCTTCAAGATAGACGGATCTTCATCCAGCACTCTGACCAGGTTCAGAGTTGTGAGGTAGAACAGCATCTTCTGTTGCCATCTCTTGAAGTCCGTACCAGAGAATTTCTTCGATTTCTTGGCTTGAACTGATGTTGTCATAGTAGCCATCTGCAGCAGCACTTTCGTGGTAGCACGAAATTGTCTTAAGATTGTTGGGTGTGGCAGATGGTGGCTACCTAATTGATTAGACTGAGGCTAGAGTTATACTCTATATCCTTAAGATAATTTCGTCCCGCAATGGTGCTTACGGTAAATATGACGATTGTCTCACAGGATACAACAGTCTCATTTTGATGAAAGCAGTACTACAATTCACCAAAAATATCGAACCAAGAATGCTACTCTCTTTTTTATGCACTATTGCTATACTATCCTTAGGAAAGTATGCAAATGCCTAAGAGAGGAGAAGGCTAGAATTGATTCGGATTGAACTCAATTCAGAATGGAATTGGAATGAATGAGATGAGATGGTCTAGGATCCTATTTATAGGTTTTTAGGTGCCCTTTGGAAGCAACCCTACGAATTTAATTTAATTTGAATTCTTTGATCGGAGAATGTGAGGGTTAAGGGCTTATCGCCCTTAATATGCCCTTTAGATATCGTGATCTTCAGATCGGGTGATACGTCTTTTTACGATCTCTTATTACAACGGCTTGATCGGAGCGACGCCTTATCTCCAACCGTACGATCGAACGGATGCCTTATCACCAACCGTTGATCGATCGGAGGAGCGTTTTATCACCAATGGTTTTGTTGACCGGTCAATCGACGGGTGTGAACCGTTGGATCACGATCGTGATAAGTGCAAAGTGCGCCTACAAAGCGCCCATTGCGCCCTTCGCCCTCAAGCTCTCCACTTATGGTGAGCCTAAGGAACTTAAGCTTCAAGGAAGTGGTTTCCATATAAGTGAACCTTCCTTTCTTGATTTTTTCGATGTGGAACTAAATGTCCCCACAATTTCTCATTCACACACATAAGGAGGTAATCGGCTTTCAAGGCCCATTAGGGTATTCAAGGCCTATTTTGGCCTATTACCCAACACATTCATATACTAATAGATGTATCTCCGGGGCTTAAGAATTTGCATTTACCTCAAACTTGCACATGTCTTATGGAGTGAGTAACACCCCATGCATGCATAATATATCCATAAACAAAAGAGAGAAGTGAAACATTCACTTCATACATTAAAATAAAAACAACAAAGTCAAATAAATGGGATATATACAAATTCAATATTTAATGCATAAAGGAAACTGTCAAAAATTCTTTGGGATGTTAAGCATAGCATAACACATGCAAAAATCTCTTATGCATCTTATTTATAACCTTATCATATCTTAGATTGTGCCTGTGGGATGGGTGTGCGAGAGAGGGAGAATAAGTGACGGCATGAATCAAATTTGCATGCATAAACATCCGCAGGTTTATGGTAGCATTTGCATCTGCTTACACCTTTACATGTATAAATGAAAGTATGCATGTAAATATTTGTAAAGCAAAATTACGCGCACTCCTAGCTGAATATCACTGCACAATTTTTCTTTTAAATTATTGAGCTAAAAAGAATCAGCCTGAAAGGAACTTTAAGTTGCTTATGTTATAATTATTTTTATATTTAGGACCACAAATATAATTATTAAATATGTATAGTCATCATTAAATAAGTTAAAATTAATGTGGTCTAATTTGAAATAAAGTTTATGACTTAAGGGCATGATTGTCATGATATTATTGTGTGGATACCATAAGTAAAATTTTTAATTTGATGAGGGGCTAAATTAGAAATAACCAATTAGTAACCGCCTTTTAGCATTTCTATAAAAAGGGGTTATGGTTCTCGATTTGCAGTATGAATAATTTTTCTCCACTTGTATCCCCATCAACAAGCAATAACGAACTAAGGATAAATTGCAAATTTGAAAGGTCATGATCATTCAAAAAAGCGATTCAATGAATCTCGGTATGCTTTTGCTATTCTCATATTCGTATGAATTCCGGTACGCTTCTATTATTCTTCTATTTGTTTATTTTAAATTTCTCTTGAATTGAATTGAGCATAATTTTGGTTTTACCAACAATTGGTATCAGAGCGTCTCATATTTGATTCATGAGAAATTTTTTGAATTTTTCGATCATATGCCATTGATATTCGATTAATCTGATTACATTGGCTTCTCAATTTTAAATTAAATATTCATATTTTTGCATGTCTTTTTTTGGTTTTATTTAGCAACCATGAGACAAGCATTTATTGGTTTTGTTGCCACCGGGATCCGTCCTTCAACTCGGATGCAGTCGGTCTCCAGGGGCGGACCTGCACACAAGTCCTCACGCGAGAGGCGTTGGGGGTGGCCCTCCGCGGAAGACCCTCCGACGCTTAAGTCAGTGGGAGGAATCGGCGATCAATCAGAAAATGGGGAGGTGGATCTCTCCGGGGAGTCTCTCTAGGGGCGGCCGATCGGGAGCTCCAGGGGGGAGAGCACCGACGAGCAGCTGGCGAGAGCGGGAGAGTGAGAGTGAGGGTGTGAGCGCGTGCGTACCTGAGGGAATCTGTGAGCGTGATACTTATAGGCTGTCACCTAGATCTTGAGCGCCTTCTGGAAGGTTCAGAGGTTGTTAGGATACGGGGATGGATCGAATCAGGCCGTTGTGGGGCTGTTGGGATCCATATCTTGTCTGTTAGGGGATCGACGGGTAGGAGAGCTCCTTGATGGCTTGAGATCTGGTAGGTGTGTAGGTCTCGGGTAGCCTTGATAGGTTCTAGACCACTTCTCAACATGATTCCTTGCCTAGGATGTTATTACAGTAGGCTTAGGCTCTCCCGCGTCAGGTTCCGTAGAGGTGAGTATTGGATCGTGGGTCGCTCAGTGGAGCCGGGCCATGGAGGCTCGAGGGAAACGAGCTACAGGAAGCTCGGGAGGGCCGAGCTATGGGAGCTTGGGAGAGCCGAGCTATGGAAGCTCGGGAGAGCCGAGCCATGGAAGCTCGGTAGAGCCGAGCTATGGAAGTTCGGGAGAGCCGAGCTATGGAAGCTCGGGGGAGACGAGCTACTGGAGGCTCGGGAGAACCGAGCTATGGGAGCTCGGGAGAGACGAGCTACTGGAGGCTCGGGAGAGCCGAGCTATGGGAGCTCGGAGAGCCGAGCTATGGAAGCTCGAGGGAGACGAAAGGAGGAGGTCGGTCTTAGCCTCTTGCATGGATATTAATGCAATGACGGTTTTACCCTCCAACAGGTTTATCTTAAATTTAGTTTTGGTGCTAGTAACATTCAAGTCTGTAGATCATTTATCCAAACCTATCATAGATTGAGTTTCTAAATAAAATCAAAGGTTCTGGTGCATCAAAACTTTATTCAACTTCTAGTTTGATGACTATGAATCCCAATGTTAAGAGCAAACGATATTCGTTGCACCATAAAAGTAGTCTCATGCGGTCCTCTAAACTTTAAAAGTGAGATCTTTTATTTGATAAAATAAAATTAAATTATGAATAAAATTAAATATAAAAATTTAATTTTAAAATAAAAGGGGCCTCCCCATCTTTCTCCCAAGAGGCCTCGCGCGGGGAGAAAGTCAGGAGGTTTCCAGAGTCCGCATGGAATTGCTTCCCCTCACGCGTCGCATGGGGTTCCACGGCTCTGTCCAAGAAAATTTGTTTCACAAAAATCCTGGGAGTCCAGGATTCCATCGCATCGGGCATTGGGGCGTTAGGGAAAGAAAGAAAAAGATTAAAAAAAAAACTTCCCATGTCTTCTCAAATCGTAGGGATAACAGAGTGGGATTCCAGAATTCCATCGCACGGAATCTTCACGCATGTTGTTTCACAGAATGCACGGGATCTTGGACTCGTGTGGGGGCATCGTGGTCTCTCGCGGGGCATCACTTTCGGGCTTCCAATTGGAGATTTCTTCCAGCGCCTCGCATGGGATCGAGGGCAAAACGGGATGGCTTCATGGGGTGTTGCAGTGGACCTGGTTCCGTGAGCGTGGGCAACCTCCTCCCACGTGGTTCCATAATTCCACAAAGCAAAGCCTTATCTATCGGCCCAAATCATCTTTTCACACACATACACACACACATATAATATAGTTTGAAATCAACTTATACAGAGATAAAATACAAACAATAATGACATATCGCTATTTTTATAGTTTAATCAAATTTAAATTAATAATATTTTTATACATAATAAATTTATTTATCATTCTAAATTGAACTAATTGAAACAAGATATCACTAAAGTGACATCTCTTGTATAAATTGTTGATGAAGAATATTGGATGTTGTGTATGTATATGTTCATACGGATATTAGTCGGTCCAAAAAAAGATTAATGCTTGGCCGAACTACACACTTGTGAAAGTAAATACATAAAAATTATAAGAATTACATGTGAGTAATAAATCGATCCAAAGATAGATTTATTATTTGACATGCATTATTATTAGTGTTTGATCATTACAACAAGAGTATCACTAATATTTAATATTACTATCTAAATACTTAATATTAATGTTGCACTGGGTATCTTCAGATGGGATTTACCATTATTTAAATTTGTTGATATTTGGTATTAATTATTTATGTAAGCCTATTATTTATGTATTACTTTTATTTATTTTTTTCAGCTAATGTTGCTACTATTTCTGCTAACCTCAATTCGGTGCCGGTTCTTAATGGCACTAACTTCAAGGACTGAAAAGAGAACATTCTTATTGTTCTTGACTGCATGAATTTGGACCTTGCACTAAGAATTGAGTAACCCACTCCTACAACTTCTAGTACCTTTGATGAGAGGAGATCATATGAGAAGTGGGATCGCTCTAACCGTATGAGTCTTATGATCATCAAGTATAGTATACATGAAGCTTTTAGGGGTACGGTATCCGAAGGGATTATCAGTGCCAAGGATTTTTTTGCTAAGATTGAGGAATGCTTTGCCAAAAATGATGAGGCGAAAATAAGCACAATCTTGAAAAGCTTGATTTCCATGAAGTATAAGAGCAAATGAAACATAAGGGAGTACACATTATGGAAATATCTTATCTTGCTTCAAAGCTAAAAGTACTAAAGTTTGAAATGTTAAAGGATTTGTTTTTGCATCTAGTATTGATCTCTCTTTCTAACCCGTTTAGTCAATTTAAGGTCAGTTATAATTGCCAGAAGGAGAAATAGACTCTTAATGAGCTCATTTCATACTGTGTGCAAGAGGAAGAGAGATTAAAGCAAGAAAAGACCGAAAGTGCTTACTTGGCAAGCACCACTAAAGAAAAGGGCAAAGATAAAAGTAAGAAAAGAAAGAATAAGGCTATTAAGGGTCTAGTTAAGAAGAAACAAAATCAGGATAGGGATAATTATTTCTTCTGTAACAACCGTGAACATATGAAAGAAAGTTCCAAGTATCATGCATGGCGTAAAAAGAAAGGTACATTTCTTAATTTGGTATATTTTGAAATGAATATAGCTTCAGTACCTATAAACACTTGGTCCTTAGATTCTGGTGCTACTACTAACATCAGTATTTCAATGCAGAATTGCCTAAGCTATCGAAGATCGACTAATGCTAAAAGACACATTTATATGGAAGATGGTAAGTTGGTAGATGTGAAAGTAATTGAGCATTTAAGATATTATTAAGTTCTTGTTACTATTTAGATTTAAAAAAACACTTTTGTAGTATAGTCATTTAGATGAAATTTGGTTTCTATTTTAGCTTTGGATAAATTAGAGTATTATTGTTTATTTGGAAATAGTTAGTTTAGTCTTTTTTTAATTTAAATATTGTTGGAACTGGTTCTCTTATAATGTATGACAATCTATATTTGCTTGATACTGTTATCTCCTATAATGAAATCCTGAATGTGGAATCACGAGGTATTAAGCATAAAATTTGCAATGAAAATTCAGAAACATTATGGCACAAGCGCTTAGGTCACATATCTATAAATAGAGTTGAACAACTTATGTCAGATAAAATTTTAGATTCTCTCGATTTTACAGACTTCAGTGTTAGTGTTGATTGCATTAAAGGCAAACAGATCAAAACAAAAAAATTGAGTGCATATAGAACTACGAAAGTCTTAGAGTTAATACACATAGATATTTGTGGACCATTTTCTATATCTTCTTGGAATGGCCAACAATATTTTGTATCATTCATAGATGATTATTTTAGATATGCATACCTATTACTTATTCATGAAAAGTCTCAAGTTTTGGACATGTTCAAATCATTTAAAGCTGAAGTTGAGCTTCAACTCAACAAAAGGATTAAAGGAGTCAGGTCTGATCGTGGTGGTAAATACTATGGTAGATATGATGGTTCAGATGAACAACATTAGGGATCTTTTGCTAAATACCAAGAGAAATATGGGATTGTCCCATAACACACCATGCCAAGGTCACCTAGCATGAATGGTGTAGTTGAAAGACGAAATCACACTCTTAAAGATATGGTAAAGAGTATGATTAATTATTCAACCTTACCAGAGTCACTATGAGGAGAAGCACTAAAGACAACAGCCTACATTCTGAATAGAGTACTAACTAAAGCAGCTGTCAAAACGTCTTATGAGCTTTGGACATGACAAAAGTCCAATCTAAAGCATTTTCATATTTGGCAATATCTAGCTAAGGCAAGGCCTTATAGGCTACATGAAAAGAAACTGGACTCCAGGACAGTGAATAGCTACTTTGTTGACTATTCTAAGCGATCTAGGGACTACAAGTTTTATGATCCGAAATCAAGGACAATTTTGGAGATAGGAACTGCAACGTTCTTTGAGGATATTGAGCTTGGAAGGAGAAATAAAGTTAGAAACTTTATTTTTGAGGAGAAGTTGGATCCTACTACTCTTGTTGAGGAGGAGTTAGTTTCTATTCCTATAATTGCTTCTAATAATCATTAGATTTCTATTCCTATCATTGATCAAGTTACAATTCTAGAATAATAAAAAATTATTGTTCAACCCTCAGAAGTACAAACTCAATAACCTTAAGAATAAGTGCATCAAGAACAAGCGCCTTTGTAGTGATCCATTAGAGAAAGGAAGAATGTTATTCCAGATGACTATATAGTGTTTCTTCAGGAACATAAGAAAAATAATGGCATGATGGAAGATGATCCTGTGAACTTCTTTTAAGCCATACAGGTTCCAACTTAGAGAAGTGGATTGAAGCGATGAAAGAAGAGTATAAGTCTATGCAAAACAATAAGGTTTGTGGACTTGTCTCATTACCAGAAGGTGTGAAACCTATTGGTTGTAAATGAATTTTTAAGACCAAACAAAATTTAAAGGGTAATGTGGAGAGGTATAAAGCTTGTCTTATGGCTAAAGGCTATACTCAAAAGGAAGGGATTGATTTTAAAAAGACCTTTTTTTTAGTTTCATCAAAGGACTCTTTTAGGACAATTATGGCTCTTGTTGCACAGTATGATATAGAGCTCCATCAAATGGATGTCAAGACAATGTTTCTCAATAAAGATATTGATGAGATAATTTATAGGGTGTAAGTAGAAAACTTTGTGTCAGGAAACTCAAAGAAAATGGTTTGCAAATTGACAAAATTCATTTATGGGTTAAAGCAAGTTTCTCGTCAATGGTACCATAAATTTCATCAAGTAATTCTCTCATTCAATTTAAGGTGAATGCAGTTGATGATTGCGTGTATTACAAGTTCAATAGGAGTAAACACATTTTTTTGGTTTTGTATATGAATGACATTTTGCTTGCCACAAATGATATAGGCATGTTGCATGAAACCAAAAGATTTCTGTCAAGAAATTTTTAAATGAAAGATCTTGGTGACACCTCATTTGTATTGGGAATCAAAATACATCGAGGTCGTTCTCGAGGTATCCTTGGATTATCACAAAGAAGCTAATCGATAAAGTACTTAAGAGATTTGGCATGAAAGATTGCAAACCAAGTGATACCCTGGTTGCTAAAGAAGATAAATTCAGTCTTAATTAGTGCTCAAAAAGAAATCTTGAAGTTGAAGAGATGCAGAAGATTCACTATGCTTTGGCTGTAGAGAGTCTAATGTATGCTCAAATTTGTATGCGTTCAAATATTACGTACATTATTGGAGTGTTAGGCAGATATTTAAGCAACCCAAGAATGAATCATTGAAAAGCAGTCAAAAGGGTTATAAGCTGAAAAGAACAAAAGATTACATACTCACATATAGGAGATCAGATTATTTTTATATCATTGGGTATTCTGACTTTGATTTTATGGGATGCCAAGATAGTGAAAGATCCACTTCAGGCTATGTATATCTATTAGGTGGTGAGGCTATTTCTTGGAGAAGTGCAAAACATACACTTATAGCTTCTTCTACTATGGCAGCAGAATTTATAGCATGTCATGATGATTAGTGTTGAGGGATAAAATCGATATTACATTATTGATCGCTCACATTGGCGATGAGGTCGCGCACAATCCAAATGCCCTGTTTGCCAGCTGGCCTGCTGGCGCAACATTCTAGCAACGAGCGTCTCGTCATAATGAAGAAAGAGAACAAGAGGGAAAAAGGGCCATGTCATGTGCGTGGGTTCTCCCAAGGGCCCCTCATTAATATCTGGCAGTCAAGTCAATAGGCTGGAGCATTTAATGGTGCAGAAACGGTCATAATGACTTGACCAATATTGAATGGAATAAAAAGAAAGGAGAAAGCATGCCTCGGCACTCAAGCCCCGCTTCATTTAGGCCGAGCCATGCCTTGGCGCTCTCATTCAAGCCAACTCCAACATAGCTCGGCCAGCCTCAAGCCTCAGCCAGCTTCAGCATAGCTCGACCAACATAGCTCGGCCATCATAGCTTGGCCAGCCTCAATATCAGCCAGCTTCAGCATAGCTCGGCCAACATAGCTCGGCCAACCTCAGCATCAGCCATCTTCAGCATGCTCGGCCAACATAGCTCGGCCAACATAGCTCGGCCAGCCTCAGCCACAGCGAGCTTCAGCATAGCTCGGCCAACATAGCTCGGCCATCATAGCTCGGCCAGCCTCAGCCTCGGCCAGCTTCAGCATAGCTCAGCCAACATAGCTCGGCCATCATAGCTCGGCCAGCCTCAGCCTCAGCCAGCTTCAGCATAGCTCGGCCATAGCTCGGCCATCATAGCTTGGCCAGCCTCAGCATCAGCCAGCTTCAACATAGTTTTGGCCAACATGCCTCGGCCAATATACCTCGGCACTCTAACTCAGTTTCCATAACCGCGCTATGTCCTTCGCACCAACGCAATTATGGCCTCATAAAGGCCATGTGCATCCACTTGCTTTAAGGCACCTGCTTTAAGGCATTTAATGCCTTATTTCCTTCCATCATTAAGGCATTTATGGCTGCCACGTTGGCCCCCCTTGGCACCTTTTGCGCGAGAAGGATGGAGTCATGAAGCCAAGACAAAGGGTTCTTGACTCCATGCTTCACAGAAGTTCGACTCGGCCGACCACATTATACTTCGAAAGATTCAGCCAACCTTATGCCTCGGTAACCCGAGCTATTCTTATGCTTCTGCCATCAAGGCCAGACCATTCCTTGGCCATCCGATCTGAGCTACTTTAGACCTCTACGGAATCTGGCATGGGAGAGTTCAAATTCACTGTAACAGAATAAGATTCCAAATAAGAAATCATGCCAAGATATGGCCTAGGACCTACAATAGTGGCCTAGGGACCATGCTGTTAGGGAGCGCGAAATACTCCCAAGATCACGGCTATAGCGTATATGAGTAATACAAAAACTTTTATCGTTCTAATCTATGAGTATAAGATCATACCTTCAGACTTGAACGTTGGAACAGTTTGATTTGATTGCTCGACCTCAACCTTTTAGCCTTCCGCCGTATTCCCGAAAATATCTTCCTTCTCTCACAAGATGGTGGGATCTTTCGGCCGACCTAAGGTTTCTTGTTTTTCTTTTTCCTCAAAAACATTAACCCTAGCAACCAACTGAGAGGATATTTATAAGGCTACAACAAGGACCAATAGGCAAATATGAAAAGGACTTCCCACGTAATTAAATCTCCTAATCCTATCCCGGGTTAGGATTCAATTATAAATTACAATTCATTCCACTAAAGAATCATAATTGTACTCCTAATCACATTCGAATTTATATTTTCGAGCCTTAATATTAAATACTTATTATCTCTCCATGTTAAGATTACAGATATCCACCAATTAAATTTAATTACTGATAATATAATTTAATTGGCTATTATTATCCTTGAGACTTATCCACTTAACTTATTTGATGTATCGGATTCAAAATCCACTTGCAAGATTTGATACAATCAAAACTTATAAGCTTTCTCAAGGCGATATCATCAATCCAAATTAACAGGACATGGATTCCTTCAACTATTAATATTCACTATATATATAATGTTATTGCCCAACCTACTGAGTTAATTGACTCATCTAGAATCTCACTCTATGTGTAATCAAAGCAATAATCACTACATACACATGTCTAGAAATAGAATTCGGATTAAGAGCATAAGTAATCATAATATTCATGAGTTTTAAATTATTTTATAAGTCATTATAAAATAATTAACTCAACTGGGTCCTGTTCAATACACACAAAGTGTACTAGCACAAATAGTTAGAATAAACCATTCCTCATAGTCAAGACAGACCTACTAAAAATTTGTGCTACAGTTCTACTGATGGTGTGTCCAATTCCATCTAAAACTGTGAACAATAAACTTGTATTTCAAAAGAACCGATGATCTAGTCTTCTGTGTGTAAGCCGTACTCTACACACTAGATCAAATACTCTTTGTAAATACTAGACACATGCACATATATAGTAAATGGCACATATTGCTCAAAATGAATTCTCATTAAAATGTAAAGACATAACATAAAGCATATCTTTTAGTCTATATCTCTATCACACGCAACCACTGAGTCTCGAGCCATCAGCCAGCTCTCCCCGCCTCCCAGCCGTCGATCCTCTAACTAACTAGATACGGATCCTACTGGCCCTGTAACGACCTGATTCAAATCCGTTTCGAATCCCAACAACTTTCAGACCTCATCTAGAGCACGTCCAAGAAGTCAGGTGACCACCTATAAATACTACCACCCTCAAGCCTCTCAGGTACGACTATTCTACGCTCATTTTTCATTCACAGTTCTCACACTCCGCCATAAAAGCTCCCACGAGAGCTCGGAGGAACTCTTCCTCAGGGATCCTTCTTCCCATATTTATTGATTGTTGGTCTCCACTGACTTGAGTATTGGAGGGTCTTCCGCAGAGGGCCACCCCCAACGCCTCTCGCGTGAGGACTGTCTTGCAGATCCGCTTAGGAGGGAGCCCATGCTGCAGCCCGATCGTGCCCGAACCGAAGGACAGATTCAAGCAGCAACAATTAGAACATCAAGGATACAAGGCGTACTAGAGATCCAATTCAAGTTACGATTGGTCCAATGACAAGGGTTCGAGCTAAAAGATTTAAAGAAGAACTGAATAACTTAGTCTGAAGAGTTCTACAATAAGAAGGGAGCATGTTCACCACTGAGGAAGAACAAAGGCTGATTCTACTCATTAAAGTTGACTCAAAGAGAACCAATCAGCCAAACATATCCATTGAGGCATACAATGGCCTTTTTTGACACGTCCAACCCGAGATATATTTGTAAGGGCATTTTTTTTAAGCAAAGAACCAAGTCAAGATTATGATTGCGCAATTCAAAAAGTTTAGAAAAGCTGATCAAGATTTAATTTCTTTGTAATCATATTTTAGGCGTGATTTGATTTCTTAGTAATTATATATTAGGTATATTTTAAGAGGAATAAAATCTTGAGTCAAATCAAGATTTTTTCCTAGGATGGTTTGGCGTATTATGGTTTGTTAGGCGTGTTTTCCATGTTAGGCATATTTTTAAGAGGAATGAAAATCTTGAGGAAAATCAAGATTCTTTCCTAGAGTGATTAGGTATGGTTTTCATATTAAGAATTTTATAATTAAAACTCTATGTAACTTGGCTATAAAAAGGCAACATGGAGACAAAATAAAGAAATAGAGTTTTGAGGTTTATTCACAATTTTGGTGACTTAATTTTCTTCTTGAGTTCTTGAAGAAACTTTCTGAACTTATCATGGAATTCCTTATGGCGTTCAAAAACTGACTTATTAAACGGATCCTCCATCCCCGTTTGTGGCGTCTTCGCAAACCAAGGTTCTTGCTTCGCTAAGCAATGGATCACAGTTTTTACTCAAACTTGACCGTTCTTGGGTTACGTTTTCAGATTTGGTATCGAGTTCCATCACAAGTTGGCGGGGTTAGTATCACATGAGGCATCCAACCATGATATATGGTTGAAAAACTTTATCACTGGGTTGTGCATATTGGAAGGAATTGAAAGACCACTAAAGTTATTTTGTGACATCAAGTCAATCTTATTGTATTCCAATAACAATATGAGCTCGATCAAGTCAAAGCATATTGACATCAAGTTCCTAGTTGTAAAGAAAAGAATACAGAGTAGTCAGATTTTCATAGAGCACATAGGAACAAACTCAATGGTTGTAGATCCCCTTACAAAGGGTGTGTCGTTCAAGGTCTTTCATGAGCATACTGCTTACATGGGCGTTATAGAGCATGATGATGCTTAGATTCAGTGAGAGTTTGTACTGCTTCTATTTTATACTTTATATTTGGTTTGTACATACTTATGTGTTTGGATATTTTCTAATCAGAAATAAAGTATTTTATTCAGCTCAGTACACTCTGTATAATTATGTTAAAGTTTTTTATCTCACTCAAGTAAAGCAAGACCAATTGAAAATTGACATGAACAGATCATCTTGTATGTAATTTTTATGCCACACATTCGTGATTGATCTATATCATTTCACTATATTGATATACGTGACCATTGATAGGTTTAATTGTGCAGATACAATGAAGATTGCTTTGATCTTATGTTAATATAGTCAATGGACGAGATTGGACATGCCCTAAGGTTATAATGACAAAATTTTGAGCTCACTATGGTTGACACATTTATATAATACATAGGTGGCCCAGTAGAAGATTGTTAGAATTATTTTTATATTTGAGGCTATAAATATAATTATTAAATGTGTATAGTCATCATTAAATAAGTCAAAATTAATGTAGCCTAATTTGGAATAAAGTTTGTGATTTAAGGGTATGAATGTCATGATATTATTATGTGGATACCATAAGTGAAATTTCTAATTTGATGAGGGGCCAAATTAGAAATAACCAATTAGTAACCGCTTTATTGGTAGTTCTATAAAAAGGGGTTATGGTTCCCGATTTGCATTATGAATAATTTTTCTTCACTTGTATCCTCATCAACAAGCAATAAGGAAATAAGGATAAATTACAAATTTGGAAGGTCATGATCATTCAAGAAAATGATTCAATGAATCCAGTATGCTTTCATTATTCTCGTATTCATATGAATTCCAATATGCTTTCGTTATTCATCTATTTGTTTATTTTAAATTTCTTTTGAATTGAATTGAGCATAATTTTGATTTTACCAACAACTCACTCCTTAGAAACAATTTAGAAATGTAAATCACTATGCTTGTAATTTTCTTCATCCTCTTGTTGGTTGCGAACCCTTCTGAGTTCCATCGCTTCTCTCCTAAGCTCCATTCCTAATTCTTCCAGTCTCAGAGGGTAATTAGGGAGGCCAAATTTGCGTTCAGAAAGAGAATTTATTCCACTCTTCTCAATATCCCAGTAATTACTCCTGTGTGCCCCCAGTGTTATGACTGCCCATCAAATGGTCTGTTTGCATCACCACAAAAAACAGGGCATAGTGGAGATTTGGTTGGATGGCCTTTTCCTCTGTCATTGTCATGAACTTTGCCAAATGAAAAATATGTAAGCAGCATTGCACTTTAATTCCAGGTGTCTAAGATAGATTGATGCTTAACTAGGGTCTCTGATATTCAAGGATGAAAGATGCCAGATTGCACACAGAAATTGCGAGCTCATTTCACCCATAAAAGTTTGGATATGATGTCAACAAACAATTTCTTAATCAAGAAAATCTGTCTGACCCAGAACGATGCAGACAATCACTTCATAATCGCACACATAAAGCTTGAACTTACCTCTTGCTGCCAGAAAAAAAGGGATAGTTCAACATGTAATTTATTAAAATTTCTCAGATATAAGAGAAAGTAGGAAAAGTGACAACAGATGCTTTCAGGTCTCAAAACATATACAAATGTCATTATGCAATAGCCCTACCTTGTGGAAAAACCCTTCAAAATTTCTGCTGATTTTCATGGACATGATCTTGAACATGTCTGTCGTGATTGAAACCCCTGCTTTGAAAATGTGACCTATTTTTTGGACTAGAATGAGACCTTTGAGATTGAGAATGTCTTAGATGAGAACCCCTGGGACCTTCATCAGGGGATCTGGATCACATCCTGTCTGAACTGTCAGGGCTTCTCCTCTGACCCTTATCCTCCTGAATGACTTTGTGCACAGCATCTGCACCTTTAGCCAGGACCAGTCTATCTTTCCCACTGACAATCAAAAACTTTTCATCCATTTTAATTTTACAACCAATATCCCTTTCAATTTGACTAGTCACCTTTTCAGAGAAAAGGACTCTTAGGTTCTTGTCTTGCTGCCACCCTTCAAAAAAAATCTGCAGTGTTACAGTTCGCTCCAAGAATATAAAAACATCCCTTTAACAAAAGGCAAGAAATGGATGAAATTAAAAGCAAGAACAATATATAATGTAAAGATTGCAAACAGAATAGACTGAAGATGGGAATAAGCTACCACATGATGTTATTAATACATATAGGCTCCTCTCAATTTCAATGAAGCTATATTCCCATAGCAATGACCAGGAATCAATATCCCCTCTTTCTGGTATAGAGCACATGACTACTTTGGCGTGACATAGCTAAAAATCAGGCGCAAGCTCTTTCAACTCCTTCATCATCGCATTGTTTGTGTTGACTTGCACCTCCAGTTTCAATATCCGATCCTTGCAAACATTTGCCAGCCTCTCCTTATTAAAGAAACTCCCTATACTTTGCCTCACAAAATCATATAGTCTCCATCCCAAACTTCATCTTAAAATAGATTTCCCTCATCATCTCAGTTACAATCACCTTGCGTGCCTGTACTCACTTAAGCTGATGATCCACATAAATTTCAGCATACCAGATCTCTTTTTTTTCCTCCATATTGCTTCAGAAATTTCAATTTTGACAAATAACTAACTGGTTGAGTGGATATAAAAACTATATTAAATTTAAAAGAACAACCTTATGCATGAAATACTTAGGTAGTGTTTGATAGAAAAAATATTATCCATGGATAAGTGTACGGGATAGAGTTTGTCCCTGGCTATCCCTAGGGATATTCCTTGGCTATCCCATTGATCATATCAAATGCAAAAAAAGGTAAATCCATAGAATAACTTTTTTTTTACTCTTATTTGGAGGGATAACCAGCTATTTCTGCATTTTTCTGGGAAAAAATTGAGGGGATATTCCATGGTTAACCATGGATTATCCCTTTGGTTAACTTTATTCCCAGCTATCCCTTATAGTTATGACTTTTGGGAATAAGAGGGGATACCCTTATCCTCTATTTCAAAGACTATCTTAATGCATAAACAGTAAATCATTTGACTCTGTTGATTGAATATTATCAATTGGATATTGAAAATATGGATATAAATATGGATTCAACTTGGATAGTTGAATTTTATAACCACTAAATCAAATATATCACTAAATGTAAAGTAAATTAAGTTAATATCATATTATCATGGTTGCTTATTTTTCTTAAAAGCTTATCAGAAAATATATATGTTGAACTATATGATGCCCATGATGGATAACTGCCCATATGTGATGCCCATGATGGATAACTGCCCATAGCAGTTATCCATGAAGAAAACCGCCTATGGAGAAATTGTTCCATAACTACACATGATCGTAATTCTTCGTGTATGTATATAATGAATGGATAAGGGCCATGGAGTGATGAGAATGAAAGAGTATAAGAATCTAAAACCAGAAAGATAGTTCGAATTGTGAACAGAGGGTAACACCACAACCTAGCATTCAAATTCTTCGTAGAATCATCAAGGTAAGTAAATCCGATCCATTCATTTATTCTTGTATGATTTAACATTGGTATTAGAGCTACATTGATGATTTCCTTGTTGATTTTTGAATAATTTGATATGCGCTATGCCATGAGAGTTACATATTTGAAACTAGATAAAGATATGCTCTTTCAAATTTAAAAACGGTATCTATATCATTAATTTTGGATAAGTATTGAGAAATATATGTTTTTTTGATTTTTAAAATGATATATGGATATGTATTACATTTTTTTTATGCCTATAAAGAGAGATATGATCAATTGAAAGTAGATTAAAATTTTTTTATACTGTGTCATGTTAACATGAAGATAATTTAATAAACATAGAAGAATCTTATCAAATTTTTTTCTTTCTCTTACCGAAAAGACCCCTGATGTTTTCCCCATCGAAAAAGCATTGAAAAGGACCAGAGATTTAGGAAACTTTTGCGTAGAAGAATATTTTCTGTTCCTATTTAACTAGTCCACAGTGTGCAGAAAAATAGAATGATCGAAGTTCCCTGTTCATGTTAAACTTTAAATAAAGGTGGCTGTTTGATAATGGGAAGCTCGGGGAGTGGGTGCAAGGTGCAACGGGTATAGAGTAGGACCAGATAAATTATAAGGGACCCAAACTGATTGGACCATAGGATGTGATTCTCATGTTAGGTCCTTGAAATTATTACAGCCACACAAAAAGCTTGGCCATACTAAAACGTACTTTTCCTATTGTAGATGCTTCCACGTTACAGTCCGAGGCATTCAAGTTGGATGGATTATTTTGCTCTGGTTTGGGGTCTAGACTTGATGTCTTGTTTGGATCTGTCGACCAATCCTGATGGCCTTTGATTATGCCTGATCACTGGTCTCGACGTCGGAAGAAGAGAGCTGCTTAATATGCGGTCCCACGCCTAATCGGATGGCCTGCAAAAAGTCCCAAGACCGAAGGGATGCTCCGGTAGGGACCCTCTGACGCTCAAGTCAGTAATCAGGGTCACAGCTTAGGAAGAGCTTAGACGAGCTCTGAGAAGAAAAAAAAAGAGCCCTCAGAAAGAGGGGAGTCCCTTTTCTGAGTATCAGGGTAGCGAGTGTATGAGTTTGCATACCTTGTTCCTGAGTGAACTTATCCTTTTATAGGGGGTTGACACCTGCACAACCACGTGGAGTTCCGTAAGAAAGAAATGTTCGCGGGGTTTGTGGGGTTGCATGAATTTGGGCTGGTCGGTGGGTCCTGTCCCATCGGAGAGGAGAAAACGGCGGTTGGTGAGCTATGCCCTATCGGTCAGTGGGGCTGACAGGTAGTTAGGTCCAGTCTCATCAGCGGCGTGGCCAGTGGGTAGTTGGGCCTGGGGATGCCAGGCGGCGTGCATCAGAAGGACGGCGGCGCAAACAGCCAAGACCGTTATGGGGCCGACCCGAGACAGCCTTGACCCTCGGAGGGCGCCGAGGCTGAGCAGGGCCGACTCGGCTGACCTGAAGATGTCAGAGCGGGGCCGACCAGGGAAGGTCGGGGCCGACTTGGCCGACTCGGAGATGCCAGGGCCGAGCGGGGCCGACTTGGCCGACTCGAAGATGTCGGGGCCGAGCGGGACCGACCAGCGAAGGTCGGGGCCGACTTGGCTGATTCGGAGATACCAGGGCCGACTTGGTCGACTTGGAGACGTTGGGGCCAGCAGGGCTGACCAGGGAAGGTCGGGGCCGACCAGGGAAGGTCGGGGCCAACCAGAGAAGGTCAGGGCCGACTTGACCGACTTGGAGATGCCGGGGCCGAGCGGGGCCGACCAGGGAAGGTTGGGGCCGACTTGGCCGACTTGGAGACACTGGGGCCGAGCGGGGCCGACCAGGGAAGGTCAAGACCGACTTGACCGATTTGGAGATGCTGGGGCCGAGTGGGGCGATCAGGGAAGGTTGGGGCTGACTTGGCCGACTTGGAGACGCCGGGGCTGAGCGGGGCTGACCAGAGAAGGTCGGGGCCGACTTGGCCGACTCGGAGATGCCAGGGCCGAGCGGGGCTGACCAGGGAATGTCGGGGCCAACTTGGCCGACTTGGAGATGCCGGGGCCGAGCGTGGCCGACTAGGGAAGGTCAGGGCCGACTCGGAGATGCCGGGGCCGAGCGGGGCCAACCAGGGAAGTTCGGGGCCGACTTGGCTGATTCGGAGGTACCGGGGCTGAGCGGGGCCACCAGGGAAGGTCGGGGCCGACTTGGCCGACTTGGAGATGCCGGGGCCGAGCGGGGCCGACCAGGGAAGGTCGGGGATGACTTGGCCGACATAAAGATGCCGGGGCGGACCACCTTAAGATTTGGATTTTGCCATAATTTTCCTCGTGGCTACGTCAACCACATCAGATGCCCCCTGACCCCTGAGCGCGAAGGGCCACGCGCCCGCTGCCCTTTGGGCTAGAGGGGCGTGAAAATTTAAAAAATGATTGCTCTTTAGTGCGCTTTTAATAGCTTGGTGAGCTGGCGCATCGTCCCGAGGCAGTGTCGCTTCGAAAATCTTCCACAATCATGCGGTAGGTGGGAGCTGAGCTAGCGCCGGACGCCTCGAAGAGGAAGCCTATTGGGGGAATGGAAAAAGGTAAAGGCTATCATTGTTTCTCCGTTTTCTATGCCCCGCGATTTGTCGGGGATCACGCTCCTTGGGGCAAATCGAGGCGGCACGCCTCAGGCGCAGGCGAGATTTCCGGCGGACAACTCGTGGCGCAATAGGAGAGCGGCACGTGGTAGGGCCTCGATTATCGTCGCTCGGAGATGGGGGTATAAAAGCGCCCCAAGGGTCTGAGGAAAGCTTTTATATTGCCATTGTTTTCTTCTAGCTTTCCTTCTCCTGAGTTCTTCTGCGACTTGAGCCTTTTTGTCTCCAAATTCCCTTTGATTTCCAGGTTAGTTTCATCTTTCCTTTTCATCCATGGACCGTCGTGCCATTAAGAAGGGTAAGAGGCCTGTAGTTGAATCTTCCCATTCGATAGTAAAGACCAAACCTCCTTAGCCCGTCAGGTTCCTCGTCCGGTGGGCAGAATCGTCACCCGCGATCGACCAATGGTGACTGGGCCTCCGTCCCCCTCAGCCTCCCCTATTAGGGCAGTTCCTATGTCCTCCCGCCATCTGGGACAACCTCCGGCGGTGAGTTCTGGTCGGCAGGTCCGTCCAGAGTAGCCTCAACCGTGACCCCCGAAGACGTAGAGGCCATTAGGGCTAAGTACATGGTCTCCAGCTTCATTCATCTGTCCGCGCCAGGGCCCGAAGATAGAGTGACCTCCACCTACCCCGATCGGGTCGCTCTGTATGAGGAATTTTTTCGGTGCGGGCTGTGCCTTCCTCTCCACCCCTTTTTCCTGAACCTTTTAGATAGGTATAGGCTAGTGCCGGTGCAGTTGACTCCGAACTTGATTCGGATCATCTGTGCCTTTGTTATTCATTGCTATTTCCAGGAGGCCCAGCAAGGGTTATCATTGTTCGATCGTTTTATAAACTTCACCACCAAGGTGAGGGGGCCTGGTGGGCTTTCACCGCCAGGCCAGGTAGGGCCTTCCCCCTAGGTCTTCCGTCCAAGATTAGGAGATGGAAATCATGCTTCCTTTTTGCCCATGTCGAGGGGGTGAGGACCGACTGGATGAAGCCGACACCAGCTCCAATGATAATTCCACCGTGGGGGAGAGAGATAGGGAACTCTTCACCCAGTTGTCCAACTACCAAATCCTTGGCTACAAGGAACTCCTGTCCGAGAAGAACTTGATAGAAGCCAAGTTGGCCCCGGCGGTTGGTGAGCACAACGCCTGATTCCTTCTGTCTCGATCGAAGGATTGCTATATGCTGTCGCTAACACTTATCATTTTTGGATGCAGCGATGAAGTTCTTCGCCGGTGCATTTGAGGCCGCCTTGAAGCAGAAGAGGCTATCCACCGGGGAAACGTCGAGACCGACGAAGAAGGCCCGAAGAGGGGAGCGGGTTGGGCTGACCCAAGTCGCTGAGGTCCCTAAGGCTCCAACGCCTGCAGAGGAGCCTGCTAAGGAAGCTCCGGCTGGAGAAGTGGTCCCGAGGCCGGCCGGGACCGAGATAGAGGAGGGAGAGATTCCAGCCACCACCAGAGCCGCCATGGTGATTGTGGATCTTGAGGAGGAAGCTCCTGCCGCCGCCGACTTGCCCGAGGCGGGGTAGGTCACAGTTGCTGTCAGCCCTTCGGCTGCCGTTGAGCGGAGATGGAGAGGGCTCCCCCAACTACCGGAGAGACGGAGCCAGCCGCCAAGAAATCCAATGCTGGGGCGGAGGTGACCGGGGAGCAGAGGGATGGGTCGAGAGCTCATCCCAGCGGTTGGTGTGTCACCCGACCCGTCCTCGGGTCGAAGGTCCGCAAGAGGGGCCGACGCGGCCGGCCCCTAGGCTCAATTCAATGGCGGACGCCGCGCAACCGCCTGTCTTCTGTCAAGAGTCCGTACTGCCGAGTCCGAGGAGGAGATGCGGGATTGAGCCACTTCGCGCTCCTAGATATGGTGATGGTTGTCATTGTCCAGGTAATCTTCTGAGTTCTCTATGTTTCCGGACGTATTTTTTGATGCTCCAATCTTTTAGGGTTAACATGTTCCCCTTGCTGCAGATGGCCAATGGCACGATCGTCCTTCGTGAGGCGGTGGCCCATTCTTTGGACGCGCTCACAAGGGCCATGGTGTGGGCTAACAAGTACAAGAAGGAGAGCATGGCGTAGTCCCAGAGCCTTGCTCGACTTCACCAGGAGGCCAAGGCCCGAGAGGAGAACCTGGGCGGCCGAATAAGGGAGGCAGAATGTCGAGCCGAAGCCGAGAGTGGCCAGGCATCCATGGCCGAGGCCAAATTGGAGCTGATCTCGGACCGACTGAAGACCGCCATGGCACAGAATAAGGAGCTAGTCCATCAGCTTCAATGCACCGAGAGGGAGGTCGGAGCAGCGCGAGATGAGGCCCGGGCCGCCACGGAGAGAGCTGCCGTCATGGAGAAGGCGGCGGTTGAGGTGGGCCATGAGAAGGCTGGGGCTGTGGCCTATGCGGACGAGGCCAACGCATAAGCCGAAGAAGTCGAGGGCCGAGCCAGGGAGGCTGTGGTGCAAGTCCAGGAGGCTAAGGCCAGGGCACAGAGAGCCGAGGCCAAGGCAGGGTAGGCCGTCTCTAGCTACAAGTCCTCGCCGGAGTTCGAGAAGGAGGTCCTCGAGGCCAGCCTCAATGCTTACGTCAAGGGCTTCGAGATGTGCAAGACTAAGGTGTCCACGGCTCTTAAAATTGACATTGCCGAGCTCGAGGGAATCCAGCCTGGGGAATCTGACGAGGAGTCGACGGAGGAAGAGGACGACAAGGGAGAGCCGGGCCCAAACAAGCCATGAAAAGTTGTTGTTTCTTTTCCCTTTTCTTTTTGTAACCGGCCTCGGGCCAAATTTTGTACTTCAATTTCTGTTGGCCCAGATGACAACCCAAGGAGGGGGGGGGGGGGGGGTGAATTGGGTTCTTTAAAAATTTAGCCTTTTAAAATAGTTTGCTTAAGAAGAATGAAGCAAATGCAATGTAAATAAAAGTACAGTGAATAAAACAGAGATAGAGATAGAGTCAATGGAAACACGGCAAACACAAAGATTTTATAGTGGTTCGGTGTATCCAACACCTACGTCCACTCCCAAGATTCACTTGGGTCCACACTATAATCTTCCTTGATTACAGCCGAGTTGTTTTACAAGCTCACAACTCAAACTTGTTGTTTTCCCGGGATCACAACGAACCCAGCCGGTTTTTCGGGCTCACCAGCACAAAAACCCTAACACAAGCTATACCAAGCTTGTACTGAGGTAAGACTACCTCCACTAGTTCAATCCCCCAGATTGAACTAGATACAAATAAATGAAATATGTTTTTCAAGTACAAGCTCCTCAATGAGCAGATAATCAATTAAAAGAATAAAGTTTAGAAAAGCCTGATTTGTAGTTGGTTGGCTTTTGAGCTTTTCTTCTTTTCTTCTTCTTCCTCCTTGAGTGTGAATCAAGCCTCAGCTCAATTCTTCACAGTTGAAGCAGTTGGAGGTTTGAGCTTTTTCTCCTTTCTTTGAAAGTTGAAAATCTTTTGATTTGCTCTTGAATAGCTCTTGGATTTTCTTCTGAAGCTTTCTTGGATTGTTGAACTTGAGCACAGACGAAGCTTCCTTTGATTTCACACTTTTCTTTCACTCTATTTTGAATCTCGGATTTTTTCAAATGATGCTCTGTTTTTTCGATTTTTTTCTCTCTTGATTGAATATCTCTCTATTGTATTTGATTTGAAAACGGCTTCTCTATTTATAGATTCTGCAAAAATATAGCCGTTAGAAACAAAGAAAAATAGCCGTTAAAAAAATCTTACCGTTGGCGCTGAGTTGGCATTCAGAAAAATCACGCCCAGATTTGCTGGAGTCGACTCCTGCTTTCCGCGAGTCGGCTCGAAGCGCGATACCAAAAATAGAAATGTTCAGAAAGTTAAAGGGTCGACTCATCGAAAATAAAGTGTCGACTCCTGACAGTCGGGGGTCGACTCATGAAAAGTTGGGGTCGACTCGCGAAGTGCTCAGAAAAACACTCTCTGGTGTCTGAGCGGAGTCGACTCACACAGTCATGGAGTCGGCTCGACAGAATCGGGGGTCGACTCTTGAAATCACAGGGGTCGACTCGAGACAGAATTCTGTATACTGAGTGGAGTCGACTCTGAAACTCTAGAGTCGGCTCCGGAACGTATCAAAAATCAGAGAATTTTCTGATTGACTTGAAATTCGTTCCAGATTCATTTTAAATCAATTTTTGACTTGAATAATAAAATTGACATTAGGAATCAATTCAAGAAATGTTCCAAAAACTCATTGATTAAATATGAAGTATAAAATTTCTTTTGAAAGCTTAAACATGGAGCTTGAAGTTACTTTCAAATTGATTAAAGTCATTTAACATTCTCATTGATTGTTCTAAATAAATTCATTGCTCATGTAAATAAACTCATTGCATCTTTTAATATACTCATGGCTTTTGGTAATCATCAAAATCAATAAGATTGGGGCAACAATTTCAACAATCTCCCAATCTCCCCCTTTTTGATGATGACAAAAACATTGAGTTATGCATGATTGATTAAAGAATTTATTTTATTTTCATAGTTAGGCTTAGGCTCCCCCTGAATGAGGTAGCTCCCCCTATGAAACTCAATTAAATATCCCATTCATTCAATTATTTTATCTCATTCAATCATTTTAATATCATTTGATTAAATTAATTTCTTCCATATGCATATACAGTTATAAAACTCTCCCCCTTTTTTGTTATCAACAAAAAGGTAGAGATGCATCAAACATAATCATTCATTCATTCAAGATATGATTTAACAAAATCTGAGATTCATTGATAATAGAGAAGTACATTCATCAGATTACATTGACATTCAAAATAGATTTTTCATTACATCAATATCAAAATGTAAAACATAATATAACTTCATTACATTGCAAGGACTAAGTATCTAATACATCAAAAGTGAGTCCTTACAATCCTAGTTAAGTGATCTATAATTTTTCATTCCATCTGTTTGAATCTTGACATAATCCTTCAGTCTTTCATCACAAAAGTGCAAGCAGTCAAATTTTGTCTTGGAGCTCAGCATTGCATTTTGCATATGTTTCACCATCTCCACAGACGTCTTTAAGTTCTTCAAATATATTCTTTAGGTCTCCACTTAAAGACTCAGATGAAGTGCTAAGGTTGATTCTATCTTGGTGATCCGATCATCTAAAGAATAAAGAGTTTCTTTAAATTCATAAATTTGTTTCAAACTCTGATTTTAATTTATCTTGATCATCAAGAAGACCTTTAAGCTGCCTTAACTGAAGTTCTGAGAAACCACAGATGAAGATGATGATGATCAAATGGAGCAGGGGAAGGGCAGGAGCAGAAACAGGAGAGCTCGGAGGTGCAGGCGAAGATGTCTGACTGAGGTCCCGGTGCCTCAATGTCCGTGGCTCTATCTTCCATCAACCTTTCCTTTCCCATCTCCATTCCTCTTACAAAACCCATTCTATGATAGTGGCCAAACTATAAAATCAGTATGTCTTAAGTTCCTCATTGGCTCACTATCTGAATAATCCCTTGGCTTTGAAAATTTTAGTAAGAATCATGCCATAGGGCAAACTTGATTTTCTCTTCCTCCACAATCGGCAATGTACCATAAATCATGCTGGAAGATTAATGGGTTTACCCGTCACATTGCATCCATTACAAATATCTCTTTCAGACACATAGTCAAATCTCCCAATCTTGGGGAATAGGATTCTACTACAAATATTGTGGAGAAGTCTCAATTCTAAGGATAGTTGATTAGCAAAACTTCTTCAAAACCAACAATCTCCCTGTTAAGCAGTCTAGATAGAGCTGGGCTTCTATCTTCAGAAGAAAAAGTAGATGTCCAGACACTGGAAGATCCAACAATCTAAAGCAAATCTACTGTCACTGAAATTCTATTTCCTCTCACATGCTTACAAGTCCATTGTCTCCTCTAGATAGATTTTTGTAAAATTCCTTTACTAGGGCTGGGTAGGTAGGACAATCTAAAGAACAAATCTTTTCCCAACCCATCTCAATCAACTGTCTCCCCACAAGAAATCCCTCAGCCTCAAATAATTCAAAATCACTTTCCTCCCGGTTGTTATCACTCTATCGGCAAGTCTATCTACCTGAGATGGAGCCGTAGAGGAGAAGCACTAGGAGTCGAAGAAGATGAGGTTGAATCCAAGCTCGGTGAAGGCTCACGACGGGACGCCTCACGGTCTTCCTCACTCTTCCTTTTGGCCGCACCAAGGTTAGATCCTCGGTTTTAGGGGCCATTGATCTATTGGAAGGGTTAATCAGGGATTTTGAGGATTTGGAAGGTTGGAAATTTTGGAGAGAGTATTTGGAGATTGAGTTGAAATGAACGGCGAGTCGACTCTGCCCTAGATAAATCGACCTGGGACCACTTCGAGTCGGCTCCCGCAAAGCGAGGGGTCGACTCCGGACAGTCACAGAAAACTATCCCGAAGTGGAGTCGACTCGCGCAGAGAGGGGTCGACTCAGAGTTTCAGTAGAAACTGGAGTCGACTCCGATACTCACCGAGTCGGCTCCGAGACCATTTCAGAGCAAAAAACATAAAGTTTCAGATAATCTGAAATGTGTCCGGATATTGATCATAAAAATTGATAAAATAATCATTGGATTTTAATAGATCAATTAGATATGAATTCTAGATAAGATTTCCTTAAAGATCAAGGATTTGAAAGAATTTTAGATAAAATTTCCTTAGGGGTTTCAAATTCATTCTAATGGATCACAAATCCCTAACTCTCCTCTAAGATAACAGAATCTTTCTTCACTTAAGGGTTTTGTAAATATGTCAGCTAATTGTTCTTCAGTATTAACATCAAGACATATTTCATTATTTGCTACATGTTCTCTTATAAAATGATATCTAATTTCTATGTGTTTGTTCTTGAATGTTGAATTGGATTTTTTGTTAGATTAATTGCACTTGTGTTATCACATCTTATAGGTGTTTTATCAAGTGTGATACCATAGTCTTCAAGTTGTCGCTTAATCCATAGGATTTGAGCACAGCAACTTCCAGCTGCTACATATTCAGCTTCAGTAGTTGATAATGCAACTGAATTTTGCTTTTTGCTAAACCATGAGATTAAGTTACTTCCTAAGAATTGGCATGCACCACTTGTGCTTTTTCTATCTAACTTACATCCAGCATAATCAGAATCAGAATATGCAATTAGTTTAATGTTGAGTCTCTAGAATACCATAAACCTACATTTTTTGTTCCACTTAAGTATCTTAGTATTCTTTTAACAGCAATTAAATGTGATTCTTTAGGTTCAGACTGAAATCTAGCACATAAGCAAACAGCAAACATTATGTCTGGTCTACTTGCAGTTAAGTAAAGTAAGGGATCCGATTATACCTCGATAATATTTTTGATCAACCTTCTTACCTTCTTCATCTTTGTCCAGCTTGCATGAAGGACTCATTGGTGTTCCGAGGGGTTTGATTGATTCCATACCAAACTTCTTTAGAATTTCTCTTGTGTATTTTGTTTGGTTGATAAAGATTCCCTCTTTGCTTTGTTTGATTTGGAGTCCAAGGAAGAAGTTGAGTTCTCCCATCATGCTCATTTCAAATTCTCCCTGCATCAACTTAGCAAATTCTTGACATAGAAGATTGTTAGTAGCACCAAAAATAATGTCATCAACATATATTTGAACTACTAATAAATCTTTACTTTTTCTTTTCAAAAACAATGTTTTATCAACATTTCCTCTTGTAAAATCATTTTCAATTAAGAATTTACTTAATCTATCATACCAAGCTCTAGGTGCTTGTTTCAAACCATATAAAGCTTTGTGCAATTTAAAAACGTGATTTGAAAATTCATGATCTTCAAAACCTGGTGGTTGTTCTACATAAACTTCTTCATTTATAAATCCATTTAAAAATGCACTTTTTACATCCATTTGAAATAAGTTAAAATTCATGTGACATGCAAATGCAAGTAATAGTCTAATGGCTTCTATCTAGCTACTGGTGCAAAGGTTTCATCAAAATCAATACCTTCTTCTTGATTATATCCTTTTGCAACTAATCTAGCTTTGTTTCTAATTACTATGCCATTTTCATCTAGTTTATTTCTAAAATCCATTTTGATCCTATAACAGAATGATTTTTAGGTCTTTCACTAATGTCCATACATTATTTCTAGTGAATTGATTTAATTCTTCTTGCATTGCTAACATCCAATTATTATCTTTTTCAGCTTCTTCAATAGTTTTAGGTTCAATTTGTGATACAAATGCAAGATGATTACTAATATTTCTCATAGATGATCTAGTTCTTATTCCTTGAGATGGATCACCTATAATCAATTCCTTAGGGTGACTATAAGCATATCTCCAATCCTAGGAAGATCTATATCATTATGATTAGTGTTAGTATCATCATCCTTAGTGAATCATTATCTTTAGCTCTTGCTCATGATCTGAAGATACATCAATATTAATTTTTCAAGATCTTTTTCAATTATGTTTGTATCTTCTCATCATCAAATTTTTCGGAACGAGTTGCTAAAGATTCATCAAAAACTACATGAATGGATTCTTCAACACTAAAGTTTTCTTGTTAAATACTCTATATGCTTTACTAGTTGTTGAATATCCTAAGAATATTCCTTCATCAGATTTAGCATCAAATTTGCCTAAATTATTTTTACCATTATTATGAACAAAACATTTACAACCAAATGCATGAAAATATTTAATGTTGGGTTTTCTATCATGCCATAATTCATAAGGTGTTTTCTTTAAAATAGGTCTTATTAAGCTCTATTTAGGATGTAACATGCTGTGTTAATAGCTTCCGCCCAAAAGTATTTGGTAGTTTACTTTCACATAGCATGGTACGGGCCATGTCTTCTAGAGTCCTATTTTTCTTTCAACTACTCCATTTTGTTGTGGGGTCCTAGGTGCAGAAATTATGATTAATACCATTTTCATTGCAAAAACTTTCAAATAAGTGATTTTCAAATTCAGTTCCATGATCACTTCTTAGAGACACTATGGTAGTGTTTTTCTCATTTGTTACTTTCTTGAAGAATTTCAGGAATATCGAGAAAGTCTCATCTTTGTGAGCTAAAAACATTACCCAAGTGAATCTAGAGTAATCATCTACAATCACAAGACCATATTTCTTTCCTCCTAGACTTGTGGTTCTAGTTGGTCCAAAAAGGTCCATGTGAAGTAGCTCTAATGGCCTAGAAGTTGAAACAACATTTTTAGATTTAAAAGAACTTCTCGTTTGTTTTCCAAACTGACATGCATCACATATTTTGTTATTTTCAAAATCTATTTTAGGTAGCCCTTTAACTAAATCCATTCTAATTAGTTTTGAAATCAGGTGTGTGCTTGCGTGACCTAATCTTCGATGCCACAACCAACCAATCTCATTCATATTAGCATTATTAGCAACTAAGCAATGATTATTAGTAGACAAATTGTCTAAGTCAATCAAGTATACATTGCCATTTCTATTTCCAATAAAAACAATGCTATTATCAATGGATTAGCTACTGTGCATATAGAAGATTCAAATGATACTTTAAAACCTTTGTCACATAATTGGCTTATACTAATTAAGTTATGCTTTAAACCATCAACATAAAGTACATTTTCAATATATGTGGAGGGAGTTATTTGAATGTTACCAAACCCCAAGATTTGGCCTTTGCCATTGTCGCCAAATGTAACAACTCCTCCTTTCTTTTCTTCAAGGGTGATGAATTCTTCTTTGTCACCCGTCATATGTCTTGAGCAGCCACTATCAAGATACCACTTTCTCTTTGATCTCTTGGCCACAAGACATTCCTGCAATGAAATCAAACTTTATGTTTAGGTACCCAAGCTTTCTTGGGTCCTTCATGGTTAGTAGCAACAAATATTGTTCCTTTCGGAACCCATATTTTCTTCCCTTTAATATTTAAGTTTTTATTAGGTTTTAGAATTTTACATTCATAAGATTTATGTCCTTTTTGATTACATTTAAAGCATGTAAAATTACTTTGGCCAGCACACAAAAATATTTTTCAGTGATTTTTGTTTTCTTAAAGTGTTATACCCTAATCCGGCTTTGTCAAAAACTGCTTTTTGACTATTTAATAACATGTCCAATTTAGTTGAGCTTAAGGTAAACTTATCAACTATGTTCTTATATTTTTCAACCTCTTTCCTTAGTTTATCATTTTCATTGAAAATTAATTCTTTTTCTTTTACCAAAATTTCATTTTCAGATTTAAGTTTCTTAACTTCATTATTAAGATCTTCCTTTTCTTTAATGAAAGTTAAATTTTCATTTTTCAAAAGCTTATATTTCTTTTTCAAAACCTTGAAATCACCGACAAGTTCATTAAAAGCATCAAATAATTCATCAAATGCAAACTCATCGCAAGGGTTATCGGAACTTACCTCATCGTTGTCGTCCGCCATAAAACATATATTTGCGACTTCCTTTTGTTCTTCTTCTTCGGAAGAAGATTCTTCGCTATCACTCCAAGTCGCCACATAAGCCTTCTTTTTCTTTTTGTAGGCTTTCTTCAATTTAGGACATTCATTCCTAAAGTGCCCCGGTTTGTTACACTCATAGCAAGTCAAGGGGTCTTTCTCTTTTTCTTTGTCCTTGTCCTTGTTCTTATCCTTTTCTCCTTCCCACTTTGCTCCAAATTTCTTCTTGTGGAAGGGTTTCTTTCTCCTCATGAATCTTTTAAATTTTTTAGCTAAGAGAGCAGTCTCTTCATCATCATCATCATCATCATCGCTGCTGCTCTCTTCTTCTTTTGCAGCTTTGAGGGCAATTACTTTCTTCTTCTTTGTGTCCTCCTCAATGTGCTGCTTCATTGTCAGCTCATGGGTCATAAGTGATCCTAGAAGCTCCTCTAAGGGTAGAGTGTTGAGGTCCTTTGCTTCTTGGATTGCTATCATTTTTGCTTCCCATGATCTTGGTAATGACCTAAGAATTTTTCGAACAAGTTCTGAGTTAGTATATATCTTACCAAGACTTTTCAAACCATTTACAATATCTGTAAATCTAGTATACATGCATGCAATGGTTTCAGATTGTTCCATGCTAAACAACTCATATTTATGAACAAAATATTAATTTTAGATTCTTTTACTTGGTTGGTACCCTCATGGGTAACCTCTAGTCTATCCCAAATCTCCTTTGCGGAATTACATGTGGAGATTCTATTAAATTCATTTGCATCTAAAGAGCAATATAAAATATTCATGGCTTTTGCGTTAAGCTGTGCCATCTTCCTATCATTATCATTCCAGTCCCTTTCGGGCTTAGGAACAATAGTGCCATCAATAACATGTGTGGGTGTACTAGGTCCATTAATTATAACACCCCATAATTCATAATCAGAAGCTTGAATGAATATCCTCATTCTTGCTTTCCAATAAGAATAATTTGAACCATTAAACAAAGGAGGTCTATTCGTAGAATGACCTTCAGCAAATGATCCAACTTGAGTTGCCATTTGGATCTTTAGCTCTTGATCGTGTGATCAAAATCTAATGAGCACTTGCTCTGATACCAATTGTTGGCCCAGATGACAACCCAAGGAGGGGGGGGGGGGGGTGAATTGGGTTCTTTAAAAATTTAGCCTTTTAAAATAGTTTGCTTAAGAAGAATGAAAGCAAATGCAATGTAAATACAAAGTACAGTGAATAAAACAGAGATAGAGATAGAGTCAATGGAAACACGGCAAACACAAAGATTTTATAGTGGTTCGGTGTATCCAACACCTACATCCACTCCCAAGATTCACTTGGGTCCATACTATAATCTTCCTTGATTACAGCGAGTTGTTTTACAAGCTCACAACTCAAACTTGTTGTTTTCCCGGGATCACAACGAACCCAGCCGGTTTTCCGGGCTCACCAGCACAAAAACACTAACACAAGCTATACTAAGCTTGTACTGAGGTAAGACTACCTCCACTAGTTCAATCCCCCAGATTGAACTAGATACAAATAAATGAAATAATGTTTTTCAAGTACACAGCTCCTCAATGAGCAGATAATCAATTAAAAGAATAAAGTTTAGAAAAGCCTGATTTGTAGTTGGTTAGCTTTTGAGCTTTTCTTCTTTTCTTCTTCTCCTTGCTAGATTGAATCAAGCCTCAGCTCTGATTCTTCACAGTTGAAGCAGTTAAGAAGATTTGAGCTTTTTCTTCCTTTCTTTGAAAGTTGAAATTTTTTTGATTTGCTCTTGAATAGCTCTTGGATTTTCTTCTGAAGCTTTCTTGGATTGTTGAACTTGAGCACAGACGAAGCTTCCTTTGATTTCACACTTTCTCTTTCACTCTATTTTGAATCTCGGATTTTTTTAAATGATGCTCTGTTTTTTCGATTTTTTTTTTCTCTCTTGATGTGAATATCTCTCTATTGTATTTCTTTGATTTGAAAATGGCTTCTCTATTTATAGATTATGCAAAAATATAGCCGTTAGAAACAAAGAAATATAGCCATTAAAGAAAATTCTTACCGTTGGCGCTGAGTTGGCATTCAGAAAAATCATGCCTAGATTTGTTGGAGTCGACTCTTGCTTTCCGCGAGTCGGCTCGAAGACGCGATACCAAAAATAGAAATGTTCAGAAAGTTAAAGGGTCGACTCATCAAAAATAAGGTGTCGACTCCTGACAGTCGGGGGTCGACTCATGAAAAGTTAGGGGTCGACTCGCGAAGTGCTCAGAAAAATACTCCTCTGGTGTCTGAGCGGAGTCGACTCACACAGTCATGGAGTCGGCTCGACAAAATCGGGGGTCGACTCTTGAAATCACAGGGGTCGACTCGTAAAAATCAGGAATCTCTGTATACTGAGTGGAGTCGACTCTGAAACTCTAGAGTCGGCTCCGGAACGTATCAAAAATTAGAGAATTTTCTGATTGACTTGAAATTCGTTCCAGATTCATTTTAAATCAAATTTTTGACTTGAATATAATAAAATTGTCATTAAGAATCAATTCAAGAAATTTTTCAAAAACTCATTGATTGAAATATGAAGTGTAAAATTCTCTTTTTGAAAGCTTAAACATGGAGCTTGAAGTTACTTTCAAATTGATTAAAGTCATACTTAACATACTCATTGATTGTTCTAAATAAATTCATTGCTCATGTAAATAAACTCATTGCATCTTTTAATATACTCATGGCTTTTGGTAATCATCAAAATCAATAAGATTGGGGCAACAAATTCTCAACAATCTCCCCAACAATTTCATTATCAATGAAGAAGAACTTTTTGTGAAGACGCTTTTGCCCTTTGTCTTGCTCGTTTCTTCTTTCCTCTGGGCTGAATGTTTTATTGTGCGACTAGTAATAAAACAGGTCCCATACCTGTTGATGAGAGAGGGCCTTTCTTCTGAGATGCCCCTTTACTCTGAGTGTTGCACACGTTGATAATGTCGTGGCCGAACCATTGTATCAGGTTGGCCAATCTGAGATGCATCTTCGAAGTGTAAGCCGGCCGCATAGGAGGTTACTTAAGATGCCCTGAGCTGTCGCAGGCCGTTTGAAGGGAGATTTGTCTGCGTTCGAATATTCTAAGGACTTAGAACGACCCGAGGGCAACTTAGCGCCGAGATTGGCTTGAAAATGCCGGGGGCCGAGTGGGGCTTGACCGGGGAAGGTTTGGGCCGGCTCGGCCTGATCTTGGAGATGTCGAGGCCGAGTGGGGCCGACCAGGGGTGGTCGGGGCCGACTCAGTAGACTTGGAGATCATGAGGGTCGGTGAGCTCTTTTAGAACCACCTCGGGGGTTTGTGTGCCGCCCGAGGGGTGACTCGGTTGGGTGCGGAGCCTTTAGGGTCTTAACCGCCTCGGGAGCACCTCCGTGCCAGGGCCAAGTAGTGTCCCGTAGGCTGCGATACCGGCGAGCTCCTTCAAAACCACCTCGGGGGTTTGTGTGCCGCCTGAGGGGCGACTCGATCGGGTACGAAGCCTTTAGGGTCTTAACCACCTTGGGTGCACCTCCGTGCCCGGACCGAGTGGTGTCCCATAGGCTGTGATGCCGGCGAGCTCCTTTAGAACCACCTTGGGGGTTTGTGTGTCGCCCGAGGGGCGACTTGATCGGGTACAAAGCTGTTAGGGACTTGAACCGACTTGGGGGCGTCTCCAAGCCGGACCAAGTGGTGTCACATTAGCCACGATGCCGGTAAGCTCCTTTAGAACCACCTCAGGGGTTTGTGTCCCGAGGGGCAACTTGGTTGGGTACGGAGCCTTTAGGTTCTTAACCGCTTCGGAGGCACCTCCGTGCCAGGGCCGAGTGGTGTCCCATAGGCTGCGATGCCGGTGAGCTCCTTTAGAACCACCTCGGGGGTTTGTGTGCCACCCAAGGGGTGACTCAATCAGGTACGGAGCTGTTAGGAACTTGAACCGACTTGGGGGCGTCTCCAAGCCGAACCGAGTGGTATCCCATTAGCCGCGATGCTGGTGAGCTCCTTTAGAACAACCTCGGGGGTTTGTGTGCTATCCGAGGGGCAACTCGGCTGGGTACGGAGCCTTTAGGGTCTTAACCACCTCGGGGGCACCTTCGTGCCAGGGCCGAGTGGTATCCCGTAGGCTGCGATGCCGACAAGCTCCTTTAGAACCACCTCAGGGGGTTTGTGTGCCGTCCGAGGGGCGACTCGACCAGGTACGGAGCTGTTAGGGACTTGAACCGACTCGGGGGCATGTCCAAGCCGGATCGAGTGGTGTCCCGTTAGCCGCAATGCTGGTGAGCTCCTTTAGAACCATCTTGGGGGTTTATGTACCGCTTGAGGGGCGACTCGACTGGGTATGAAGCTGTTAGGGACTTGAATCGACTCGGAGGCATCTCCAAGCCGGACTGAGTGGTGTCCCATTAGCTGCGATGCTGGTGAGCTCCTTTAGCGAGATCTGGTCCTTGAATGCAAGGGAGAGCGGGCTGTGGCATTGGAAGGGACCCTTTTATTGCTCGTATTCTGGGGGATACATCATTGATAATATTGGCGGAGATTATATGCGTTCCAGGTACGTGGAACGGGTTGTCCGTTGAGCTCTTTTAGTCTGTATGCCCCCCGATGGAGTGTCTCAATGATACAGTAAGGACCCTCCCAGTTGGGGGATAGTTTGCCCCCCTCCGTAGGCTTAGATACCTCAGCCTTTCTTAAAACCAGATCTCCGTGGCGAAAGACCTTGGGATGAAATCGGGCATTGTAGTACCTGGCTGCCCGCTGATGGAAAGTCGCCATACGTAGCCTTACTCGGTCATGTGCTTCGTCGATAAAGTCTAAGTTGGCTCGTATCAATGTGGAATTTTCTTCCTCGTTGAAGGACTCCACGCATGGACTGGGAAGTCTGATCTCAACATGAATGGCGGCTTCGGATCCAAAGACAAGACTGAAGGGGGTCTTGCCTGTCGGGGCTCTGGGGGTTGTATGGTAAGCCCATATCACACTAGAGAGTTCCTCCACCCATCGACCTTTTGATCCATCTAGCCGAGTCCTGAGCCCTCTGAGAATGGTATGGTTCATGACCTCGGCCTCCCCATTGGTCTAGGGGTGGCCGACAGAGGTGAATCAATGGTGAATGCCTAGCTCGCTACAGAAAGTCTTGAATGCTTCATTGTCGAACTGGCGACGTTGTCCGTGACGAGGGTGCACGGCAGGCCAAAGCAACATATAATCGACTTCCAGAAGAAGGCTTTGACTTTACTCTCGGTGATCTTAACCAGCGCCTCGACCTCGACCCACTTGGTGAAATAGTCGATGGCTGCTAGCAAGAATCTCCACTGTCCCAAAGCTGGGGGGAATGGCCCAATGATGTCCATTCCCCACTGGGCGAAGGGCCAGGGGGCTGAGAGCGGGTTGAGCAGGGTAGACGGTTGGTATTGGATGTGTGCGTGGCACTGGCAACCATCATACTTCTAAACTAGTTTGGCAGCGTCCTCCCTCATGGTAAGCTAGAAGTATCCCTGTCGAAGGGCCTTCTGGGCCAGGGACTTGTCCCCCAGGTGATTTCCGCAGATGCCTTCATGGATTTCTCTAAGGATGTAGTCGGCGTCGGCAGGTCCTACACATCTGAGCAGGGGGTAAGAGAATGACCTCCTGTATAGATGTCCGTCTAGGAGGACGAATTTGGAAGCCCTCCACTTGAGCAGCTTGGCTTCATTGCGATCATCAGGGAGGGTGCCGTCAATGAGATAGTGGATGTAGGCATCCATCCATGTAGGCTCTTGGGTGAGCGGGAGGACTTCCTCGCCATCTTCTATGCTGGGCCTTTCTAGGTATTCGATGTAGGCATCTCTTGCGATATTGTCGGCAGAGGTAGCCAAGCGGAAAAGGATGTCGGCCTTGGCATTCTCACTCCGAGGGATGTAACTGATGCTGAAATAAGCTAACGGAGAGACCAAGAGCCGAACCTTGCCTAGGTATTGAGTCATAGCAGGGTCACGCGCCTCGTACTCTCCGTTGATTTATCCGGAGATGAGTTGCGAGTCTGTGAAAGCTCTAAGACACCTTATTCCAAATTCTTGGGCCAGCCTTAATCCTGCCAGCAAGGCCTCATACTCGGCCTGGTTATTGGTGGCTTTGAATAGAAACCGTAGGGTGCATTCTTCTTTCTTTCCACCTGGTCCGGTGAGAATGAGACCGGCACCGCTTCCCTGAGAGTTTGACGCGCTGTCTACATGGAGGATCCAGGTTTCTCCATCGCTGCTTGGCCCGAGCTCATGCTGTTCCATGGAAACCTCCCTGGTCTCCTCATCCGCCCAAGTGCACTCGACTAGGAAATTGGCCAAGACTTGGGATTTCAAGGCCGACCGTGCTTGGAAGGAGAGGTCAAACTCTCCTAGCTTGATGGCCCACTTGGCGAGTCGGCCTGAGGTGTCGGGACGAGCTAGAATGGCTCGGAGGGGCTGGTCCATGAGCACCACTATGGGATGAGCTTGAAAATAAGGGCAAAGATGCCGAGCGAAGATGATTTTTTCTGTCTTGGAGTACCTGACTTCTGCACCGTGGAGCACCTTGCTCACGTAATAAACGGGCTTCTGGGTTCCATCAGCATTGAGACACACCATGACTGAGCTAACGGCCTCCGAAGAAGCAGCTAGGTAGAGGAAGAGACTTTCCCCATCCCTTGGTTTGGATAGGAGCGGAGGAGAAGACAGAAATGCCTTCAGGTCATTGAAGGCTTTCTGGCAGTTGCCCGTCTACTCAATGCTGTTTACTTTCCGCAGGGCCTTGAAGAAGGGCAAGCACCTCTCGGCTGATCTAGAGAGGAAACGACTTAAAGCCGCCACCCTCTCCATTAGTCATTGTACTTCCTTCTTGCTGGATGGTGGTCTCATGTCGAGGATAGTGCTGATTTTCTTTGGGTTTGCTTCGATCCCCCGTCGAGTCACCATAAAACCCAGGAACTTGCCCACCGTGACTCCAAAGGCGCATTTCTTGGGATTCAGCTTGACCTGGAAGTGACGGAGGTTGCTAAAGTTTCCTCTAGATCAGAGACATGATCAGAAGTGCGGATGCTCTTGGTCAGCATGTCATCCACGTAGACTTCCATGTTCCGACCTAGCTGATCCTGAAACACCCTGTTCATTAATCTTTGATAAGTCGCCCCCGCGTTCTTGAGATCGAAGGGCATCACTTTGTAGCAATAAATCCCCTTTTCTATCACAAAGGATGTGTGCTCTTCATCACTGGGGTCCATCCTTATTTGATTGTATCCGAAGAAGGCGTCCATGAAGCTGAGGAGCCCATGGCCGAAGGTGGAATCTACCAGCTGGTCTATCCTTGGCAGGGGGAAACTGTCTTTCGGACACGCCTTGTTGAGGTCGGTGAAGTCGATGCAAATTCTCCAGCTCCCATTTGCCTTTTGCACCATGACCACATTGGCCAGCCAGCTAGGGTAATGCGCCTCTCGGATGTGGCCGGCAATGAGCAGTTTGTTAACCTCCTCATCGATGGCCTTTTGTCGCTCGGTAGCGAAGCTTCTCTTCCTCTGGCGGATTGGACGGTGCTTCGGATCGATGTTGAGCTTGTGGGTGATTACTTCTGGAGGTATGCCGGGCATGTCAAATGCTGACCAAGCGAAAATGTCTGAGTTAGCCCGCAGGAAGGTCAGGAGGCGATGGCGATCCTCCAGGGGAGAGTCCGCTGATGCGCACAGTCTTTACCAGATCGTCCCCGAGGGGAAAGGTTAGGAGGTGCTCGGCCGGCTCCCCTCTCCTATCGAACTCCTTGGGGTCAGGTGCCTCTAGGACCGGCTCGGCCTCCAAGGGGCTTGACGCTGTGTGATAGTAGGGCAGAACTGAACCGATCTCGCCTTTCATCTCCCCAACACCTCCGCTAGTAGGGAACTGCACCGGCAGGCGTCGGGTGAAGATAATTGCATCCAATAGATTTAAGCCTGGGTGCCCGAGAATAGCGTTGTATGCCAAGGGGACCCGCACAACTAAGAACTTCATGATCACTGTGCTTTGGCTTGGCAGTGTTCCGGCTATCACGGGCAAAGATATCTCGCCCTCAACCCTTACCGAATCCCCGGTGAATCCGACCAACGGGGTTGCTACAGGTTGGAGAGAGTCTAAAGATAATCCCATCCGGAAAAAAGCATCATAAGTGAGGATGTCAGCTGAGTTGCCACTATCACCCAATATCCTTTTTACAGGGTACTTGGTGATCGTCATAGAGACGGCGATGCCTTCATTGTTTACATTCTCAAAATTCACCGCCCCCCCCCCCCCCCCCCCCCCCCCCCCCCCCGAGAACTACATTACCCGGTGCATCCTCTCCTCTTGGCTGCTTGGATGAGGAAGCCGCTCCCCAAGATACCATTCCAACTGTCCACTCTGTGAGGGTGTTGTCGACAGCAGCCTGAGCAAGTGGGGGTCCCATGAGTGCTGGCAGTGGTTGTGGCCCCTTCTGGACATATTTGTCGAGGTAGCCCCTCTAGATGAGCTCCTCAATAGCGCGCTTCAAGCTGAAGCAGTTGTCGGTGTCGTGCCCGTAGTCTCGATGGAATCGGCAATAACGGCTCTTGTCACGGGGAGGACCTTTCTTCATAGGAGGAGGGCACTGGAGATAAGGCTCGCCCTCAATTTCTATCAGGATGTGGGATCGAGGGGCGAGGAGAGGCATGAGCTTGCTCTCGTCGGGGACGGGGCTTCGACACCTATTGTCGGATCGGTGAGGCGGGTCAGGCTACCGGTGGCGAGAGGGCCTACTCGGCTCGGGACGAGCAGGCTTACGGTTGGAGCTCCTTGATGATTTCCAACTGGTGAGGTCGGCCTCATCCGCACGGATGTACTTCTGAGCTCGGAGGAGAAGGTCGGAGTAGGAATCCAGGGGCTTCTTGTCCAGAGATAAGGTGAAGCGGGATGAGAGGAGTCCCCGCTTCAGCGCCAGCATTGCCACCGTGTCGTCCAGATGGTAGACTTCAAGGGCGGCGATTTTGAACCGGGACACGAAGTCCCACAGCGATTCACCCCCCTTCCTGGCGTGCCAATCTGATGATGCCTGATCACCGGTCTCGAACGTCGAGAGAAGAGAGCTGCTTAATCTGTGGTCCCATGCCTGATCGGATGGCCTGCAAAAAGTTTCAAGATCGGAGGGATGCTCTAGTGGGGATCCTCCGATGCTCAAGTCAGTAACCGGAGTCACAGCTTAGGGAGAGCTCAGACGAGCTCTGAGGAGAAAAAAAATGAGCCCTCAGAAAGAGGAGAGTCCCTTTTCTGAGTATCAGGGTAGCGAGTGTATGAATTTGCGTACCTTATTCCTGAGTGGACTTACCTTTTTATAGGGGGTTGACACCTGCACAACCACATAGAGTTTCGCAAGAAAGGAATGTCCGTGGGGTTTGTGGGGTTGCGTGAATTTAGGCTGGTCGGTGGGTCCTATCCCATCGGAGAGGGGAAAGCGGCGGTTGGTAAGCTACGTCCCATCAGTCAGTGGGGCTGATAGTTAGTTAGGTCCAGTCCTATCAGCGGCATGGCCAGTGGGTAGTTGGGCCTGGGGATGCCAAGCGGTGCACGTTAGAAGGACGATGGCGCGAACAGCCAGAACCGTTCTGGGGCCGACCTGAGACAGCCTTGACCCCCAGGAGGGCGCCGAGGCCGAGCAGGGCTGACTCGGCTGACCTGAAGATGCCAGAGCGGGGCCGACTTGGCCGATTCGGAGGTGCCGGGGCCGAGCGGGGCTGATCAGGGAAGGTTGGGGCCGACTTGGCTGACTTGAAAATGCCGGGGCCGAGCGGAACCGACCAGGAAAGGTCGGGGTTGACTTGGCTGACATGGAGATACCGTGACGGGGCCGCCTTAAAATTTAGATTTTTTCATAATTTTTTCGTGGCTACATCAACCACATCAGCCTTTATATATATATATATATATATATATATATATATATATATATATATATGTGTGTGTGTGTGTGTGTGTGTGTGTGTGTGTGTGTTTCTTCAAATGATGAATGATGGTAAGACATGACCCCACGAGATTATTGAATGGAGCTGCTTCAAAACGTATGGATATATTATTATATTTGCTGGAGGGCTAAAAACCCCGTGTGTGTGTTCTTCAAATGATGAATGATGGTAAGACATGACCCCACGAGATTATTGAATGGAGCTGCTTCAAAACATATGGATATATTATTATATTTGCTGGAGGGCTAAAAACCCATCGCCCTCTCATTATTGCAACCACTAATCCCAGATATGCTACCATCTCAAATTATTTAAGCCGGGACTAGAGGGGATTCTGACACCTTAAGTTTGAGGTGGTGAAACCGAGTAGTATGGTGGGCAATAAAGGCAGGCTCGTTCAAAGCTGGAACTCACTATTTGTGCCTACTTGCTTGATGGGCTCAACATGAGAGAGGCTTGTCAGACAACCTTGAAGCCATAAAAATTGATAAGAATCTTTCTGAAAATTACTTAATATAATTGTGTCTAAATCTATTTCTATAGCAATAATTATACATTCTATATTAAATTAATATTTTGCTTTAGATTTTGTTAGTTTGCTTGATATGAAATTTTTTTTTCTTAAATTTTAAGGAATCATATCTCGCTTGAGGAGGATGATCAGCCTTAAAAAGTATAGAAAAAAAAGAGGGATAGAAGAATCCCTAGATCATTACTTATAAAGAGAACTTCAATAGCTTTGAGAAACGTGACGGCAAGGCAAAGGCTCAGAAGTTTGAAATCAAATCTTATCGAATATAAAATGTTGCCTAGACAGACACTTGTAGAGCATGTCAGGGTTGTTAATAACAAGCTACAAGAGATTATACATAATGGTCATGTACTTAATGATATAGAGAAGTATTCAGCTTTATATAAAACATTGCCACGAAGTCTATAAGAAAGTTTGAAAAGCTTCTGCGAAAGTGATTATCATATGTCTTCCAATACATCAGATGATAAAGACTTTTTAAATGAAAAAAATAGAGTTTATGAGAGGCTAGTTTACTTGTTTCTTGAATCAAATATTTAAAAAAACTTAGCTAGGACATCTGTACTAGCTGTAAGTCCCAATATGTATTCTGCTAAGTATTCTACTGTAAGCTATCCCTGATTAAGAAAAATGGCTCTGAGATTTTGGATAGAAAAAATTTTGAACAATCTATCCCTAAAATGGTACATTTTAACTGGTAGTGAATTAATTATTTTTTATTCTTGTGCATATATTTTCATTATTGTTCTTGTACATATATTTTCATTGCATAGTTATAATAAAATATTTTTGTTTATGGGCATTCATGATTGAAAAAATTCAAGTGGATTCTCATTTGGAATTATATTTGTCACAATTCAAATTAAATCCCTATGAATTCTATATTTGAATATAGATGTTGATTGGAAACATAATGAACTTTTGCATCTATATCTTATGAAGTTTTTTTGGTTAATTCAATTTGAAATTATGACTAATAATGTGTATATATAGAACATAAATTGATGTTGCATTTACCTTTGTCTCTCTATAGTTCTATGATTAGTCATGGCATCTAAGAATATTATTGTTGATATCAACAAAGGGGAGAAATTAAATGGTGATAATTATAACATATGGCAATTAAAAATTCAGTATCTACTCGATGAGAGTGATGCTTTGAGGCCATTAACAATGTAATGTGTGAGCCTTAAGAAGTTGAGAAAAATGTTAATAATGCCCAGTATAGACATGATTTAGCTGCTTATAATACATGAAAAAAGAAAGATTCCACTGCATGAGGAATCATGATCAATTCTATGACCAATGATCTGTTATATGAATATCAGTAGTATCAGACTGCTAATAGCATGTGGATTGCTTTGAAAGAAAAGTTTGGAAAAACTTTTATCTCCAATCTTAGGTAGCTTACTATCAAATTTGATATTTACAAGAAAGTTCTTAACAAATCAATGAAACAACATTTAAGGAATATGTCAAATATGATCATGGAATTAAAATCTGCTGGACATACTCTCATGAATGAGCAACAAGTACAAGCTATTATCCGGTCTCTTCCTAATAGTTGGAAACACATGAAAGTTAATATGGCATATAATGAAAGCATTAAGACCTTTGCTGATATTGCGCGTCACTTAGAACTTGAAGATGAACACCTAGAGGCAGCCAAGCCTGAGGCACAAGCATATGTGGCAAAGCTGTGTTCTAAGAAGGTTTTTGATTTTAAGTGCAAGAGATATAATGGATGAAACAAAGGCAACAGTAAGAAAAAAGAGGCTGGTTAGGGATCAAAGAAAAGGAATAAGTTTCAAAAGTGTTATAGAGGAAAGCGCGGTGGTAAAAAAGACAAGACTTAGATGACATGCTACAATTGTGGCAAACTGGATCATTTTGCTCATGAATACACTAAGCCTAAAAAGGTATTATCTCATCTTGCCTCATTTTATTGTACTTTTATATCAAGTATTTTTGTTTCTAGTACTATTTTGCTCACGAAGCGCATCCTTTGTGGACTGTAAACTCAGGAGCCACAGACCATGTAGCCAGAGATAGAAATGAGTTTATGAAATTTCGTTGAATTCCTAGAATAACAAAGTGAATTTATTTGGGCAACAATGTGAGAATAGAAGTAAAAGGGATTGGTGCATGCAAATTGGATTTGCAAAAAGATCGGATCCTATATTTATATGACATTCTTTATGCTCTAGATATTTGACAAAATTTGGTTTCTGTAATTGCTCTTTTGAAATTAGGTTACAATATGACTTTTTATGGAGAATGTGTAACTATATCTCTTGGTACAATTTACTATGGTTGTGGTTTTCTTATGAATGATTTAATAGTTTTAAACACTAAATATTGCAATAGTAAAATGATGTTTGTTTTTTCTTATTTACTGAATCTAGCAATGATGATGCCGATATGAATTTATGATATATTAGATTAGGACATATTAGGCAAGATAGAATGAATAGACTTGCTCATGATGGTCTAGTGGAATCAAACATGAAGTTTAATCTGCCCACTTGTGAATATTGCTTAAAAGAAAAAATGAATAAAACATCATTTGAAACACCTACAAGGCTGATTATCCTTTGCAACTTGTACATTCTGATATTTATGGACTAATGAGTACTAGAGTAAGGCATGGAGCCTTATATTTCTTTACTTTCATAAATGATTACACTCGATATGGTCATGTCTATTTGATCTCCCATAAATCGGAAGCATTGGATTGCTTTATACGATATTTAAATAAGATAAAAAATCAATTAGACAAAAGGTAAAAGCTTTAAGGACCGATCGAGGAAGAGAGTATATATCTGAACAGTTTAAGAAATTGTGTAATAATAAAAGAATTATGAGACAATTGACAATGCCTAGAACTCCACAACAAAATGGTGTTGCTGAATGAAGAAATAGGACATTACTAGACATGGCCAAGTCTATAATGGCATAAGCTAATCTTCCAATACAATATTGAGAAGATTCTTTATTAACCGCTACATACATACTTAATTGAGTACCTTTTAAGTCAGTATCCTTCATAACTTATGAGTTATGGATAGGTACAAAATCCAAATTGAGTCAGTTGCATCCCTGGAGATGTACAGCTTACATTCTTGACACTTTTCACAAATATGGTAAAATAGGATCTAGGAGAAGAAAATATATTTTTATACGATACTTTGAAAACTCAAAAGGATGTGTGTTTATTGGTAAGGATTCTGATGGAAGGTTTACTCAAATTGAGTCCGAGATGTCACTTTTCTTGAAGATCAATTTTCTAAAAAGGATGATATGGACAAAGGTTCTCATTTATATGAGATGGATGAGCAGAAAGAGGTTGGTACAAGTCATTCGATGGTTGACACTTAAGAAATTGTACTTAATTCTGTTCTTGATAGTAGGAGCACAAAAGATTTGCTTCAACCATCTCAATTGAGTGGGAGAGTTGAGACTGAATTAGAACCAATTTTGATAGGTGAAAGCAATGATCCTCAATTACGAAGGAGTATTCATTCCAAAACTCTTAGAAAATGTTTTCAAATTGAAAACGAGGCTTCTATAGTTACTTTCCAAGATGATGATGAACATATAACTATCAAAGAGGTACTTGAGTATCCTACTAAAGAAAAATAGAAAGTAGTATTGGAAGAGGAAATAAAATCTATGAGACTAAATCAAGTTTGGGACTTGGTTGATTTACCACTAGGCTGCAAAGCTATTGGGAACAAATGGGTTCTCAAAATAAAGCGTAAGGTGGATGGTTCTGTTGATAGATATAAAGTTCGTCTGATAGCGAAAGATTATACCCAACAGGAGAATATAGACTATGAGAAAACTTTTTTAGCTATCATTAGGTTTACCTCTCTCTATTCACTTAATTCTAGCTATAGTAGCACATCTAGATTTAGAATTGCATCAAATGAATGTGAAGACAGCTTTCCTACATAGAGAGTTAGACGAGGAAATCTACATGAAATAGCTTGTAGGTTTTTTAGTTAAAGATCAAGAGCACAAAGTTTTCAAGCTCAAAAGGTTAATTTATGGCCTGAAATAGTCATCTAAATAGTGGTGCCTCAGATTTCATAAAGTAATTTCAACATATGATTTTAAAATAATTGATAAGGACAATTGTGTTTATATTAGAAAGATGAATGACAAATTTATAATTCTATCTCTTTATATTGATGATATTTTGATAGCTGAAAATGACAAGGAGTATGTCATGACCATTAAAGGATGGTTGTCTATGAATTTTGACATGAAAGATATGGGTGAAACGAATTACATGCTGGGAGTAAAAATTAAAAGAGATCGTTCAAAGAAACTTTTGGCTCTGTCACAAGAGAATTATATCCAAAAGATTCTAGAACATTTTAATATGAGTAGTTGCAAACCCGTGGATACTCCTATATCAAAGGGCGAAGCTTTGAGTCAAAATATGTGTCCTAATAGTCCAAGAACAAAAGCAAATGTCTATTGTACCATATACAAGTGCTGTTGGAAGTTTAATGTATACTATGATGTGCACTTGCCCGAATATATGTTTTGTTGTTGGGCTAGTTAGTTGGTATCAATCGAATCCTGGTCCAAAACATTGGAAAGCTGTCAAAAAAATTCTGAGATATTTAAAAGGAACTATGGATTACTACTTATGTTATCAAGGATCGAATTTGTGTCTTATTGGATATTTAGATGCTGATTAGGGAGGAGACCTCGATCAACGAAAATTTACATCTGGTTATGCTTTTCTACTTAATAAAGGTGTCATGTCTTAGTGTAGTAACAAGTAAACATGCATAGCATTGTCAACTATGGAAGCTAAATTTTTTGCATGTTCAGCTACTATATAGGAAGTTGTTTAATTAAGAAGATTTTTTGATAATTTGAAAGTTCAAAGTGATGGCATTGCACCAATCACTATTTATTGTGATAATTAAGCAGTGATTGTTTCACTAAAGACTCCAAATATCATAGTAGAACCAAACACATTGATACCAAATACAACTATATTAAAGACATCATTGATAAAAGAAAAGTAATTGTACAATATATCTCTTAAATTGCGTAGAATATAAATTGTATTGTTGAGCACATATAATGTACTGTTTTTATGATAAATGCAAATGAATGTTATGTTCTTTATCATGATATATTTATGTATACACATCATATGTTTGGTTATAAGCTCAACAAAGCGATGTCACACAAGTTCAAAGATTGGCTTACTCACATAAGATTGTAATGAGATGTAATGTTAAGTATGTCACCTCATAGAGAGTATGAGATAAGATTGTAAATATATATATATATATATATATATATATATGAAAAAAATATGTGAAAGCCAGATATGAATTCTCAGTGATTGCCTGCTGAATGAGAGCACTTAGAGAATTCAGGTTAGGTGCTTGAAGGTGACTGAACTAAGATTTATACACTGTTTTATCAGACATCGAAAAGTTATAAACACTGTAATACATGATTTATACCATATGTGCTAGTTCGATCAATAAAGTAGTGGGAGAATAGATCCCTGCTTCTTCACTGTGTGAGACCGGTTGAGGTTAAATTAAAACTTCACAATAATACCCTTATACTTTTTGCTATTATTTGGTATTTGTATTTAGTGTCTTGCCATCTTATAATGTTACCTATGATCATGAATGATTCGATCTATGGAACATGTTTAGATAAACGACTAAATATGAATTGCAAAATTTCGAGTAGAAAAGGAAGACTATGTTCGATGTATTCATTGGCCGGCCAATCTTATCACTTAAGAAAAGCTAGGACTCGATTATGGATACATAATCACATTATTTTAACATGCTCTTTGAGGGATTAGAGATGTTGATAAAAGGAACGAGTCTAGGGTATATCGAGTTGAAATTATTAACTAGTTAATTTTAGGGTTGAGCTACTATGACATTCCTAACAGATGCATGGTAATAAGCTCCCAAGTGTAGGTATACTCGCTAGGTCGCACTATCCAACTATCAATATGAAATTGGTGTTTATATTTCTATTGGATTTTTCTTTAAAATTGGTGTTTAGATTTCTATTGGATTTTTCTTTCTTTCATTTTTCTTTCGCAATGAAGGTCTTATCCTACATGTGCGAGTGAGAGATGTTGAATTATATGACACTCATGATGGATAACTGCCCATATGTGATGCCGATAATGGATAACTGCCCATAAATCCATGAAGAAAACCACCTATGGAGAAACTGCTCCATAACTGCATATGATCGTGATTCTTCGTGTATATATATAACAAAAAGATAAGGGCCATGGAGTGATGAGAATGAAAGAGTATCAGAATCTGAAACCAGAAAGATAGTTTGGATTGTGAACAGAGGGTAACACCATAACCTAGCGTTCAAATTCTTCATGGATTTGTCAAGGTAAATAAATTCGATCCATTTATTCTTGTATGATTCAACAATATATGTTTAAATAGAATTACAAACAGAACCTGATATTCCAATATAGATTGGATAAGTCTATCCATATTCATATTTGTTTTTCTTGTATGCATATAGATACAGTTCAGCACTGTTAGGATGATCAAGTGGTTGCTCAAGCATTTGAGCAAACATTTTCAACATTCCTGCCAACCACACAATAACATGATCAAGGTGAATAAATGTTTCCTTAATATTTTGGATGATATGGTCAGCTTCAGTGGCTGCCAATCTTACCAACCACAGCAACCAAGATAACATCTGTTCTTCAATGAAGGTGCAACAAAAATGCTATGATATGTTACTTGATATGGACGGACCTAGCAAAAAACACATATTGTGATTTGTATGTATAGACTAAGTGATAAAACAGATAACAAAGCAATGCATTTTCACCTCCAACACAATTTCATGGTCACCTTAGATTTCTTGCAGAGTTTTTCAACAACAACAATATCAACATATCCAAGTAAAATGACCTGATTCTCAACAAATCTTACAGATCATTTCTTCTTCTTTTCTTTTCCTCCAGTTCCTTTCAGTTGTTTCAGCTTTAGACTCTCATACCTTAGCCTCTCTGCTGGTAAAATCAGTAGGAACAGCATTAGGATCTCAAGACTCATCTTCTTCGTCAGATCGAGAACCAACAGAAGGCCTCGTGTTGTATTTGCTTTTACAGTCATATCATCGGCAGTTGATCCAGGTTGTCCACCATATTCCTTGCCACAAATTTCATAAAGTTCATCATCTATCTCAGAACTTGGTTGCCTTGCCATCTAGAGAAAAGAGCAAACCAAATCACACTGCATGTCATGTGTCCAAAATTCTGGAATCATTCTTAATAATCAGCAACCGTTCGCAGAAGACATGCAACAAAATTGGCCTGTTCACTGAAACTTTAAAGTGCATGTAAATAACTTTAATTCATAAAGCAAGAAAAAGCCTACTGGCCAAAAAATATCAAAAAATAAATAATTATATGAACATAAGACAGGCACTCTTTCATCATCATACTGAAGACATAAAAAGCGTTAAGTATTATCAAGATAATAATAGTAATCAAGTTTAGTGCTTGCCTCTATTTGTAAGAAATCATAAACCATGGCTGCAGAGGTTTTATGTAATTTTAATAGAGAAAATGAGGATTCACAATAAGTCGAGATTCTAAACAACCAAACATTGCAATGAATCTAAAAGAAATGCTAGGCTTCAAGACTGATGTGGCTGATCCAACGCCGTTAGAGAACTGTGAAGGAAGGAAACTGACGGAGCCCTTTTTGGCCTCAACTCCCAACATTCATCCACCGGCATCTCATAATGAAAAAAGAGAATAAGAGGGGGTCACGTTATGTGCGTGGTTTCCCAAAGGCCACCTTTCGTCATTAATGTCCGATCGAGTCAATGGGCTGGAGCATTTAATGGTGTAGAAATGGTCATGATGGCATGAAGTGTCACGGGCATCTCGCCTTGGCTCTCCTTCTCAACCCCGGGGCCGACTCCCGACACCTCAAGGCGACACCCGACGCCTCCAAGGCACTTAAGGCCACGTGCATTCATTACTCTAAGGCATTTATTGCCTTATTCACCCCCTATTTAAAGGCATTTATGGCTGCCATGTTGGTTCCTTCGGCCTCGTGCTTGTTCCCTCTCGGTCCCGAACCTTTTTCCCTCGGTCTCGGGCTTGTTCCCTCTCGGTCCCGGATCTTTTTTCCCTCGGTCTTGGACTTGTTCCCTCTCGGTCTCGGACCTTTTTCCTCTCGGCCTTGGCTCCCGCAACCACGTCATATCTCTCGCACCAAGGCACTTAAGGCCACGTGCATTCATTACTCTAAGGCATTTATTGCCTTATTCACCCCCCTTTTATAAAGGTATTTATGGTTGCCACGTTGCTCCTCTCGGCCTCAATTCCTGCTTAGCCTCGGACATGCACTTGCCAAGCTCCCTTGAGCTGTGAACAGTGCCATGCAAGTGAACAGTACCATGCAAGTGATCACCCTCGGTCTTTTGTGGAACCCATCCAAGGGCATGAACGGTGCCACACAAGCACTCTATGATCAAATGCTCTACGAGGGATAGTTGGCTTCAACTCAACATCATTTCCCCCTCAACGGCTGTACCTTGGGACCCACACGACTACTTTATCACCCATCACTGTTTGCACAGGACAACCAAAAAGGTGACGTAGGGGACACGTCTGGCAAGCGCCGTAACGATCGGCCACGCCCTGCAGCCACCAACTCTGACAGGACACGGCCTGCAGCGCAACACATCATATGGAGGTAAGCTCCACTGTACTGCCATCAATTAATGCTCTGATAGATGATCACACCCCAAGCCCATGGGTTCCAGGCATCTATAAAAAGGGTAAGAGGGACCTCGACCAGGTAAGACATTCATTACACCCCTAAACGCTCACAGGGAGAGCTCCTCTCTCTGAGCCTCTCTCTCTTTCTCTTTCGAGCTTCCTCAAGCTTACGGCCGTTGCCCAGAGCACTGACTTGAGCATCGAAGGGTCCCTGCCAGAATCTTCAGCTCCCGGGACTTGTTTGCAGGCGCGAGAAGCTCGCTGAAGGAGGTGACCGGACGCTCGCAGACACAAGAGAGCAGTGATCTGGCATCAATAGATTGGCGCGCTAGGTAGGGGGGACACGCTGAAGGAAAGAAAGCTCTGTCTCCTTGAGCTATAAGTCTCCGTCCCCTCTAAGATAGCTATGGTGGTGATGCGCATGCCGACGGTTCTCACCAATCGTGCTGGGGGGCATCCATATCGCACTAGGTAGCAAAAGGCCACCCTCTCTGCTCCTTCACCACCAACCTCAGCTGCTCTAATTAACCAGCTAGCCATCTTCAATCAACAAGTTCAAGACTTGAATGCAGCAATTCATGAACTACAGAAGCAACGTTTGGTGGCCACTCAGCAGCAGCCCAAGCTTCTCACATCGCTCGTGATAGTTGCACCCGTTAGTCAATGATTCATCTGCAGAAAATCTCTTCAGGGAGAAGTTATCACCATCATGCGCCATCTAAGCACCACCATCGTGAAGCTTTCAAAAGACTACAGTCTCCTACCTCCCGCTCAAGCAACCACTCCACCCTTAATCATCTGGTACTTAGATGAGGAAGCATCTAGATGAACAACACCGGGGGATGGAAGAGCTCACTCAAAGGCTCAAAAATCGGCCAGAGGTGGAATGCAACATGGGTAGCAGAATAATTTCCAAAAGGGATGGACTTGAGACATTATCCATCACCTCAAGCATTTATGGGCATTTTAATTTCTGATGGTGGCAAGCCGAGAGGTGTTGTTGTAATTAATGCAAAGAGAAAGATGAGGACAAAAGGCTTTGACTGGTGATTCCAAAAGCCAAACCGAGCCTAGGACCTTTTATGGATTTCGTTTTAGCTGCTCTTAAGCTTCAGCACCGAGGGCAATCAATCTCTTCAAAGAAAAGCTAGCCCTTCCAGCAACTCCTCCGACCTTTTTACTCTCAGCAACGCCCTCGATGGACTCTCCCAGCCATTCATCTTCAATGATCGCCAACTGTCGAGGCTTTCCTCAACGGACTCCAGCTTTGTCCCGGTTTCCAGCTTCCTCCCGGCCACAGGCATCTCGTCCTGGCCTCCAATACGAGGGAAGGCCCAAGTAAGGGCAACGACACTTCCAATCCGACTAACATGACTCCCTGTAGGGCAGACCACCAGCGGGCAGAAGTGCTCAAATCCACAAAAGAAAAACATGGATGCTACAAGAGCTAAGTATATTGCACTTAAGATAGTTTTCTTTCATTAATACTTAAAAATGCCATGCAGGGAAGATTTACCTTGCATCAACATCCAAGACCAACTTGCTTTGGCATCCACAAGCTCGGGTCCAGCAGGGAAGGCCTCGATCGACTCCAAGTGCCGCCACCTTAAGCCCGGGTCCAGTAGGGAAGGCCTCGGTCGGCCCCATGCACCGGCACCATAAGCCCGGGTCCAGCAGGGAAGACCTCGGTTGACCCCAAGCATCGGCACCTTAAGCCCGGGTCCAGTAGGAAAGGCCTCGATCGACCCCAAGCGCCAGCACCATAAGCCCAGGTCTAGCAGGGAAGACCTCGGTCGACCCCAATCGTCGGCACCATAAGCCCGGGTCCAGCAGGGAAGGCCTCGGTCGGCCCCAAGCATTGGCACCATAAGCCCGGGTCTAGCAGGGAAGGCCTCGGTCGGCCCCATGCACCAGCACCATAAGCCCGGGTCTAGCAGGGAAGGCCTCGGTCAACCCCAAGCACCGGCACCTTAAGCCCGGGTCCAGCAGGGAAGGCCTCGGTCGACCCCAAGCGCCGGCACCTTAAGCCTGGGTCCAGCAGGGAAGGCCTCGGTCGACCCCAAGCGCTGACACCATAAGCCCGGGTCCAGCAGGGAAGGCCTCGGTCGACCCCAAGCGCCGGCACCATAAGCCCGGGTCCAGCAGGGAAGACCTCGGTCGGCCCCAAGCGCCGGCACCTTAAGCGCGGGTCCAGCAGGGAACGCCTCGGTCGGCCCCAAGCGCCGGCACCTTAAGCTCGGGTCTAGCAAGGAAGGCCTCGGTCGGCCCCATGCGCCGGCACCATAAGCCCGGGTCCAGCAGGGAAGACCTCGGTCGACCCCAAGCACCGGCACCTTAAGCCCGGGTCCAGCAGGGAAGGCCTCGGTATGCCTCATGCGCCGGCACCACAAGCTCGGGTACCACTGGCCGGCCACAAGCACCGGCACCATAAGCCCGGGTACCACTGGCAGAGCGATGAACTATCGACACTCAAGCCCGAGACCAGTTCGGCACCAAAAGCCAAAAATTGACTCTAACGTCGATACCAAACACACAGAGGCAATTTTATTTCAGCCCCTGTGGCTTTATTTCTGCTTCGGCCATCTTGTTTTAGCCTCAACGGCCTTATTACAGCATCAGTGGCTCATCTCTACCTCCGCGGCAACGGCTCCCTCTGTCTCAGGAGCATCATTGCAGCATCATTGGCTCTTTGCCTCAATAGCATATGGATGGGGATCCATATCCAAACTTCATGTCAAAAGTTAAAGGCCTAAAGTCAAGCAAAGATCAGCCACTTGGGAGGTAACGCCCCTTTCGCCTTGCTGGGGTGGGCCCGCTTCGTCTCAGGGGCGAGGGGGCATCTGATGTGGCTGATCCAACGTCGTTAGAGAACCATGAAAGAAGGAAACCGACGGAGCCCTTTTCGTCCTCAGCTCCCAACATTCATTCATCGGCATCTCATAATGAAGAAAGAGAATAAGAGGGGGTCACGTTATGTGCGTGGTTTCCCAAAGGCCACCTTTCGTCATTAATGTCTGATCGAGTCAATGGGCTGGAGCATTAATGCAGAAATGCTTATGATGGCTTGAAGAGCATTAAATGGAATGAAGTGTCACAGGCATCTCGCCTTGGCTCTCCTTCTCAACCCCAGGGCCGACCCCTCAAGGCCCGACACCTGACACCTCCAAGGCCGACACCCGATGCCTCCAAGGCCGATACCCGACACCTCCAAGGCCGACACCCGACACCTCCAAGGCTGACACCCGACACCTCCAAGGCCGACACCCGACGCCTCCAAGCCCGACACCCGACACCTCCAAGGCACTTAAGGCCACGTGCATTCATTACTCTAAGGCATTTATTGCCTTATTCACCCACCTATTTAAAGGCATTTATGGCTGCCATTTTGGTCCCTTCGGCCTCGTGCTTGTTCCCTCTCGGTCTTGAACCTTTTTCCCTTCGGTCTCGGGCTTGTTCCCTCTCGGTCTCGGACCTTTTTCCCCTCGGTCTTGGACTTGTTCCCTCTCGGTCTCGGGCCTTTTTCCTCTCGGCCTTGGCTCCCGCAACCACGTCATATCTATCGCACCAAGGCACTTAAGGCCACGTGCATTCATTACTCTAAGGCATTTATTGCCTTATTCATCCCCTGTATAAAGACATTTATGGTTACCACGTTGCTCCTCTCGGCCTCAATTCTTGCTTAGCCTCGGATATGCACTTGCCAAGCTCCCTTGAGCCGTGAACAGTGCCATGCAAGTGAACAGTACCATGCAAGTGATCACCCTCGGTCTTTTTGGAGCCCATCCAAGGGCATGAACAGTGCCACACAAGCACTCTATGATCAAATGCTCTACGAGGGATAGTTGGCTTCAACTCAACATTATTTCCCCCTCAATGGCTGTACCTTGGGACCCACACGGCTAACTTTATCACCCATCACTGTTTGCACAGGACAACAAAAAAGGTGACGTAGGGGACACGTCTGGCAAGCGCCGTAATGATCGGCCACGCCCTGCAGCCACCAACTCTGACAGGACATGGCCTGCAGCGTGACACATCACATGGAGGTAAGCTCCACTGTACTGCCATCAATTAATGCCCTGATAGATGATCATGCCCCAAGCCCATGGGTTCCAGGCATCTATAAAAAGGGTAAGAGGGACCTCGACCAGGTAAGACATTCATTACACCCCTAAACGCTCACACGAAGAGCTCCTCTCTCTGAGCCTCTCTCTCTTTCTCTTTTGAGCTTCCTCAAGCTCACGGCCATTGCCCAGAGCATTGACTTGAGCGTCGAAGGGTCCCCGCCGAAATCTCCGGCCTCCGGGACTTGTTTGCAGGCGCGAGGAGCTCGCTGGAGGAGGCGACCGGATGCTCGTGGACGCTTGAGGGCGGTGATTTGGCATCAACAAAGACTACAAGAAAATGTGCATGGATGACATAAAATCGAGCACATGCGATTGATTAAAAATTGCAGCTTTTAATGGGGCAGTATTTATAATCCAATCATTCGTGCAATGGAGAATCCAAAATCTAGGATTTATCTAAGAATTCATCAGAAATCCAAAAAAAAATAACAAAAATTAGGTTAAACCAAATCCCTGGGATAAAAAAAATAATCGAAAAACAAAAACGGAGGAGCAGCTCAAAGCCGGGTAGTTTGAGATGATTCCAAGAAGAATCGAGAGATTGAGAACAAAGAGAAAAGGGCATGGCTGACTTTTGGGAACCTAAAACCGCAGCACCGTCGTCGGGCGCTTCTAAATACAATGCAAAAATTGCTCTCCACAACCTGAAGTTTTTAAATTTTTTTAAATTTGGAGGTGCGGGTAGCAATTTTCTCTCTGCACTCCCAAAAAAATAAAATTTCTAAACTACCCCTCTTCCTAACCCCACCCGGCCGCTCCCCTTCTCCCCTCTTCCTTCTTCCTCTTCCCTTCTCTTTTCCCAACCGACAGTGACGAGCGGCCGTAGGGCAGTACTGGCAGCAGCGATGACAACTGTTGGCCCAGATGGCAACCCAAGAGGGGGGGTGAATTGGGTTCTTAAAAATTTAATCTTTTAAAACTATGTGCTTTGGAATAAATGAGATTAAGTGCAGGATAAATATTAAGCACAAATAAAGAGATAGAGTGAGAGAGTCAAAACACGGCAAACGCAAGGTTTTTTATAGTGGTTCAGTGTATCCAACACCTACGTCCACTCCCAAGTATCACTTGGGTCCACACTATAATCTACTTGATTATAGCCGAGTTATTTTACAAGCTCACAACTTAAAACTTGTTGTTTTCCCTCGGGATTACAACGAACCCAGCTAGTTTTTTGGGCTCACCAGCACAAAACCCAACAACAAGCTATCCTTAGCTTGTACCAAGGTATACCACCTTCACTAATTTAATCCCTTGATTGAACTAGCCAACAACTATGAAAAATAGAGTTTACAATATAAGACAGCTCCTTAAGTGAGCAAATATGCAATTAAATAAACAATGGTAAGAAAAGCATGTTTGAAGCGAATTGATTTGAGCTTTTCTTCTTTTTCTCTTCTCCTTTGAAATGTTGAATCAGGCCTCAGCTTAGATTCTTCATAAAGATTGCAGTTGAGAAGTTGGAAAAATTAGGGCTTTTGCTTTCTTTTTCTTCACTTGGAAAATCCTCTGATTTTGAACTTGAATGCCTTTGATTTCTCTTTGAACTCTCTTGGATTGGTTGATGTAAGCTCTGAGTCTTTCCTTTTGATTTCTCTCTCAAGATTTTTGGATTTTTCACAAAATATTCCTTTTCCTTTTTCTATTTTTTTCTCTATTCCTATCTCTTTCAAACGGATGGTTTTTCCCCCTTTTTATAGATCTCCTTAATCTAAGTTTTAGGTGGAAAATATAGCCGTTGGAGATGTTTGGATTCTTCTACAAACAAAGAAAATAGCTGTTAGAGGTTAGGTGAAAGAAATCTTACCATTAAAGTACGTTCTGACAGATAAAAATCCATTCATGACAGGTTGGAGTCGGCTCCAACTTTTCAGGTGTCGGCTCCAAGTTGGGTGTTCAAAAATAGTAAAGAAAAAGTTGTTGGGAGTCGTTTCGAGAAAGGAAAGTGTCGACTTGTCACTTTGGGAGTCGGCTCTGGAAACTATAAGTGTCGGCTCCAAAAAGTCCTTAAAACATGCTCTCTATTCTCAGGTTAGAGTCGGCTCCAGAAAACTCAGGTGTCGGCTCCCTAAATCTCAGGTGTCATTTCCCGAATTCTAGGTGTTGACTCCAGAAACTGAAACAGAATGTACTTCTCTGTATCTCAGGTTGGAGTCGGCTCCGAAACCTTGGGTGTTGACTCCAGACTATGCCAAAATCCCAGAAACCTTCTGATATGTCTTGGGGTCAGCTCCTGACTATTTGGGTGTCGACTCCAGGCTCTGAACTTTGAAAATTTCTTTTAAAACATTGATTCAAAACATGTTTCTTTATTCTTTTTGATTGATCAAGCATTTTTAATCCTTGAAACACTTGTTAAATCTATTAGAAACAAAATGAATATACTCATGTATTTTATTAATCATCAAAATCAATAATTGGGTCAACAATCTCCCCCTTTTTGATGATTATAAAAACATTGAGTATATGCATGATTAAACAATAAGATTTTCAAATTAAATTTCTCAAATATTTATTCCTCACATGTAAGCTCCCCCTGAATGAGGTAGCTCCCCTTATGATACTCAATTTAACATCTATTCTTTCGTAAACTTTTAATGTTTGATACCAATTAAACAGTTATATCAATTTTAACATCTATTCATCCTTTCAATGCGTATATGACAATTAATTAAGCTTAATTATTCCAATGCATCTACAAATATGCAATTAAATACTCTTCCCTTTTATAACTTTCAATGCATATACGACTATCAATAACTTCTCCCTCTTTTTATAATTAACAAAAGGTTATGAAGTTTTAAGTGAAATGATAAAATTGATAGAGCTTCAAAGATCAAATGACATTCATTAAGTATCAAATAATTTCATTACATCATAATGTCAAACATTACATCATATTGCAAAAAGAAACTTCATTACATTAAAACTTCATTACATTAGAACTTTTAATAAAAGTAAATCAACATCAAACTAGACTAAACATCATCTTTCAATAACATCAAAGAAACTTCATTACAATATAATCAAAAGTTAGTTCTAATGAGTCTTTGCAAATCTTCTAATATTCTTCTCATTCCTTCACTCTGAGTTCTTACAAATTCTTTTAGTCTTCTATCAACAAATGCACATGCAGTCATAATTTTGTCCTGAAGCTTAGCATTGCATTTGGAATAAGTCTCTGAGTCTCCATCAATATCTTTAAGTTCTTCAAAAATGTTCTTGAGATCATTCTTTAAAGCTTCAGCGGAGGCTCCAGTGTAGACTCAATTTTGCCAATTCTTTCATCCAAAGAATAGAGGATCTCTCTCAGGTTCATGAATTGGCTATCTAGCTCAGATTTCATCTCTTCCTTGTGAGTAGCAAAATACTTCTAAGTTGTTCTAATTGAATATCGAAAAAACCAATAGATAACTGATCAAAAGTAGAAGGAACAGGTGGAGCTGGAGGTACATTCTGACTGGGCTCTAGTGAGTTGTGTCTCACAGATGGTCCTGCCTCAGAAGGGCCAGGAACATTAGACTCAGCAACCCTATCTCCAGTATGACCTTTTTGTTAGTAATAGTGCCCTAGGCCTATTGTATGGATATGGTATTTTGAATATTTATGAGCATTTACTATTATCATAATTTGCATATTTATTATATAATAATGTCCTTGAATAATATTATTAATTATTCTAAATGTCTCTAATCGGTTATTATTGTGGGAATAACAATAAATTAAGATTAGTATGAAATTTGATTGATATTCATGGGATGGATATGTGTATGAGATATAATCAAATTTATATGTATTTGTTAAGAACAAATATTAGACAAGATCTGCCTTGAGATTAATACATGGATCAAAGTCATAAGTTAATCTCTAGTAGTTGTGTCATTAAATCCTTAGACCTGATATTGCTATATTCTTAACATGATGAATATTATGTTTTGACATAATCAAACGTTGTCTTTACCCGGATGATTATAAAGATTATGCTTGAACATAATAAGAATCATGTAGTGAGATATGAGTGATTAAGATGGAATTAGTCCCTCTTATTATAAGAGAGATATCTCTGGGTCCCTCGATGATTGAGACTGAGAAATGCATGGCCGTACTCAAATGAATTGATGGAGATCAATATCATTTGTTTAGTCAGTCTAATTAGGTTTCGAGAAATTAAAGATAGAGCGATATATGGTTGACTTTTTCCATGCCTTATATTCTATCAAGATATTATGTGACAAAATGATTATGTCATTAGTAACTTTAAGGTTGTCTCAGAACATGAGCTTTTCATTTAACTTGATAGTCATAATGTCTTGCTAGAGGCTGCTTATGACTTGTAGGATCAAATATGATTTAAGCCTACTGCCAATGTTAATTGAACCTATAGGGTCGCACACTAAGAACAAACAATAATGGTTACGGTTTGTTACTCTCTACAGTAATTTAAAATGATGAGATTATTTTAAATTACAAATAATAATTAGTTGTTATTTAGATTCGAGTTTAATTTTGAGAAAATTTAAATTTGTAATTTAAATTATGACAAGTAATTAATTAGTTATATTTCTTATTGGATAAGGAAATAATCTATAAAGGTTTTTGGTTAAAAATATAAATTTCTTATTTGGTAAGGATTAGGATTTAAATTGTCATTATTTAAAAGGAGTTTTAAATAAATATAATTAAAATCCTAGTTAACCAAAAATCCCTAGACTTGTATATATATATATATATATATATATATATGATATATACATTTTTAATGTCTATTGGGGCATTTAAAAGGTCGTGTCTATTGGGCATTTGAAGGGTCGTGTCTTTTGCCTTAAAATAGAAAAACAGAGAGTTGAAGACAACGGTTCATTTTTGTAAAAAATGAACTTTGAACTAGCATTCAAAAACTGTTTTAGTATCCGTTCGTGTGTGGATACTTGTAGATGGTGGTCATCTTTCTGAAGGCAGCACCTTTGAAGATCCGAGCAAACCCAACACAAGAACAGACGAATTACATACTGATCATCAAAAGGTAATATTTTTTCGTCTATCCTTCTTTCGTTTTTATGAAACGCATGTGATCCTTGATGGGTTATGAATAAATTTATTTTGTTTCCGTTGCCATTTTATTCCAATTAGATTGGGATTTTCCATTCCATAATCTAACAGTGGTATCAGAGCCACTTGCATTTTCATAAAAATCGATTATGTCATGTTTGATTGTATGTATGAGATGTATATGATCTTGAATGATTTGCGTTCTTGTATATATATGAGATATTAGGGTTTGCGCGAACGACATAGATAATAGGTTTTCTAAGGTGTTAATTGATAAATCTATTTCCTGTAAGGATTCGTTAATATGATTAAGAATCCGAATGGGATATTGCAATTAAAGTGTTTAATAGCATGATATATGATTTCGGTGTTATCTTAATTAGATTAATACATGAACTGAATTCACATATCAATAAGGATTTATCAATGCTGTTTATGGTGGTGCAGAACCACCGTACTACCTAATCGAAGCGCTTTATAAACTTAATTGGTTTTAAACAACATGCCTATTATAACATATTTTATTTAATGCAATATGTATATGCTATATGATAACATGATATGTTTTGCATGGTGTGTTGCTTTGTATGGTGCATGTATGGCCTTGTGACCAATGTATTGGCAGGTTTTTATTATTCTTTTATAAGGGTTGTAATTATTAAATATGGCATGCGTGCCATTTTGTTTCATTGTAATTTTTCTTTTACTTTTATAGTATTTGTTTATTTATTGTAATAAAACAAGAAGACAAAGCAAGCCATTTGAAGTCATGCAATCCAACCATGGTGATGGAGGAGCTAGTGTCTATGCACAAGATGATGGTCAAGTAGACATTATGGTGTTGCTCATTATTACCTAGGATTGACCATTGATCTTCATCTTGGCTTATGAAGATCAATCTAGATAAGGCCATACTATGATACGTTTATTATATACATGTATGAGATGCTATGTATGATGTTTCATAAGTATGTGATACTAAATGCATGATGAGATCTATTAATTAAAAATTAAGATCTATCTAGATCCCTCACATAAAATTTTAAGTTGACATGCCATCCATATTTAAACACTTGTCAAGGCTTTTATCACCTTAATGTGGGTTCTACCAAAGTAGAAGTACATTAGGTTACATTAGTGAGACAAGATGAGTAATGGTGCTACCCATATGTTTAAAAATGGTTTAACTTAATTAGGTTATCAAAACGGTTTTGGGCCTAATGGCATGAGATGGAATTTAAACATGACAGGATATGATGTCAAAATCCCATAAATTTTTAAGAGTTGCATGAGTTGCAATTGGTAAGAGTTACCTACCTAAATAACTTAATTTTAAGTGTCATGCCAAAGCTGATTTAAAATTGAGTATAAATATGGATCTTAGCTCACTAAATTAATATGATTCTTATTGAGGGTTGTTAATTTAGTGGGAGTTTTTCATAATCAAAATACTTAACAAACTTTGCATTTATTGTAGATGGCCAACAATAATAATAATTCTACTATGTCACTGATCCTTAAGAAGGACAAACTTACTGGGACTAACTTCCTTGACTGGTTTCGAAATTT
>UESW01001584.1:106726-219846 GCA_900491605.1 Calamus simplicifolius | reverse complement strand
ATGAGAAGCATCATAATGACTCTATTGATGTTGCATGCTTGATGCTAGCTACCATGAGTTCTGAACTTCAGAAAGATTTGGAAAACATGGAAACTTATGATATGATTGTCAATCTAAAGGAAATGTTCCAGCAACAAGTAAGGCAAGAAAGGTATGATACTACCAAGGCATTGCACTCTTGCAAAATGGCTGAGGGTGCTTCAGTTAGTGCTCATGTGTTGAAAATGAAAGGCTATATTGAGCACCTTGATAGGCTTGGATTTCCATTGAGCCAAGAGTTGGCAACAGATTTGATCCTAAATTCACTTCCTGATAGTTATGGCCAGTTTGTCATGAACTATAACATGAATGAAATGGACAAATCAATTTCTGAGCTGCATACGATGCTTAAAACTGCTGAACAGAATATTAATCAAGCCTGGCCATGTTCTGATGGTTCAAAAGGGAAAGGGCTTTATGAAGAAAGGAAAAGGAAAGGGTAAGGGAAGGGCTGGAAAGTCCAATGCTCAACCCAAGCCCAATCCTAAACCCAAGGCTAAAGCCCCAAAGGAGGGTGTCTGTTTCTTTTGCAATGAACCTGGTCATTGGAAGAGAAACTGCAAGCTGTATTTGGAGGATCTAAAGAAGAAGAAGAAGACTGGTGAGACCAGTTTTTTAGGTATTTATGTTATAGATTAATTTTTCTCCTTCTAGTTCCTGGGTATTAGATACTGGATGTGGATCTCACATTTGCACAAATGTGCAGGGGCTTAAAAGGAGTAGACAACTGAAGAAGGGCGAAGTTGATCTTCGAGTAGGCAATGGAGCAAAAGTTGCTGCTTTAGCTGTAGGAAGTTACGAACTTTCTTTGCCCAGTGGGCTTTTGTTAGTTTTGAACAATTGCTTTTATGTTCCTATGTGTAGGAATATTATTTCAGTTTCTTGTTTGGATAATGATGGTTTTTCTTTTATTATTAAGAATAATAATTGCTCATTTATCATAAAACATGTTCTATGCAAATGTCGAATTACTAGATGGTCTTTATATTTTAATCTTCAAAAATCCAACAATTCTTCTGTCTATAACATAACTACCAAGAAATTTAAGTCCAATGACTTAAATTCAACCTATCTTTGGCATTGTGCCTTGGCCATATAAATGAGAAACGCATATCAAAACTCCATCAAGATGGACTTTTGAACTCATTTGATTTTTAATCATATGATACATGTGAATCTTGTCTATTGGGTAAGATGACAAAGGATCCTTTACTGGACACAGTGAAAGGGCCAATGAATTATTGGGCCTAATACATACAGATGTATGTGGACCATTAAGTTCAGATGTTAGAGGAGGTTACAAGTACTTCATTACATTTACTGATGACTTCAGTAGATATGGTTATGTCTACTTGATGAGACACAAATCTGAATCATTTGAAATGTTCAAATCTTTTCAAAATAAGTACAAAACCAACTTGGTAAGACAATCAAGGCACTTCGATCTGATCGAAGTGGAAAATATTTGAGCCAAGAATTTTATGACCATCTTAGAAGTTATGGAATCATTCCACAACTAACTCCTCCTGGAACACCACAATGGAATGGTATGTCTGATAGAAGGAATCAAACTTTATTAGATATGGTTCGATCTATGATGAGTCTAACAGATCTTCCACTTACCTTTTGGGGTTACGCACTTGAAACAACTGCGTTCACACTAAATCGAGTTCCAACTAAAGCGGTTAAAAAGACACTATATAAGATGTGGACTGGTAAAAAGCCCAGTTTGTCTTTTCTTAAGATTTGGGGTTGTGAAGCTTATGTAAAACGTCAAGTTTCAAATAAGCTCGAACCCAAGTCTGACAAATATTTTTTTTTTTGGGTATCCTAAAGAGACTAAAGGATACTACTTTTACAATCCCATTGAGAACAAAGTGTTTGTTGCTCGGAATGGTATCTTTCTAGAAAGGAAATTTATTTTTAAAGGAACCAGTGGGAGCAAGGTACAACTCGAAGAAATTCAAGAACCACAAGATAACATTGAACCGTCTGTGGATGCTCAAAGTCAACAAACCATTGTTGACACACTGCCTGTAGCACAAGAATTACGTATATCTGATAGGATACGTCATGAGCCCGAGAGATATGGATTTCTTGTGACTGATAATCATAATGTATTGTTAGTGGATCAAAATGAACCTACTATCTATCAAGAGGCTATGTTAGATCCAGACTCTGAGAAATGGTTAGAGGCCATGAAGTCTAAAATCCAATCCATGTATGATAATCAGGTATGGACCTTGATTGAGCCACCTGAAGGTACAAAGACTATTGGGTGCAAATGGGTTTTCAAAAAGAAAACTGACATGGATGGTAAAGTGCATACTTACAAAGCAAGGCTAGTTGCAAAAGGTTTCAAACAAACTCATGGTATAGACTATGATGAAACTTTTTCACCTGTAGCCATGCTTAAGTCTATTAGAATTCTCATTGCCATTGCTGCATATTATGACTATGAGATTTAGCAAATGGATGTTAAAACTGTGTTTCTTAATGGAAACCTACTTGAGGATGTGTACATGACACAACCTGAGGGTTTTGTACAACCTAAGAATTCTAGTAAAGTATGCAAGCTTCAAAGATCCATTTATGATTTGAAGCAGGCTTCTCGGAGTTGGAATCTTCGTTTTGATGAATCAGTCAAAGAGTTTGGATTTATCAAAAATGAAGATGAACCTTGTGTTTACAAGAAAGTTAGTGGGAGCGCCATTGTATTTCTGGTCTTATATGTTGATGACATTTTACTCATTGGGAATGATATCCCTACCTTGCAGAGTGTCAAGTCTTGGTTAGGGAAATGTTTCTCAATGAAAGACTTAGGCGAAGCTGCCTATATCCTAGGGATAAAGATCTATAGAGATAGATCTAAGAGGCTGATTGGTCTAAGTCAAAGTACTTACATAGACAAAGTACTGAAAAGGTTCAGTATGCAAGATTCCAAGAGAGGATACTTTCCTATGTCTCATGGTATTACACTTAGCAAATCTCAGTGTCCTAACACAAAAGATGAGCAAGAGCGCATGAGTAAGATTCCTTATGCTTCAGCAATAGGATCTATCATGTATGCTATGTTGTGTACTAGACCAGATGTCTCTTATGCTTTAAGCATAACGAGTAATCTACCAATCAGATCCCGGTGAGAGTCACTGGACGGCTATCAAGAATATTCTTAAGTATCTGAGAAGATCTAAAGATGTGTTCTTGGTGTCTGGCGGATTGGAAGATGATCTGGTTGTAAGTGGTTACACAGTGCAAGCTTTCAATCTGACAAAGATGATTTTCGATCGTAGTCAGGATATGTGTTTTGTTTAAATGGTGGTGCTATTAGCTAGAAAAGTTCAAAGCAAAGCACTGTTGCTGATTCTACAACTGAAGCTGAATACATAGCAGCATCTGATGCAGCAAAGGTAGCAGTTTGGATCAAGAAGTTCATTACTGACCTTGGAGTGGTTCCTAGCATCACAAATCCTGTTGATGTTCATTGTGACAATAATGGTGCTATCGCACAAGCAAAGGAACCTAGGTCACATCAGCGATCTAAACACATTCTTAGGCGTTATCATCTCATTCGAGAAATCATTGAGAGAGGTGACGTAAAAATATGCAGAGTTCCAACAGATGACAATGTTGCTGATCCATTGACTAAGCCTCTACCACAAGTAAAGCATGATCGTCATACTAGGTTCATAGGTATTAGATACATTAATGAGTGGGCCTAGTGCAAGTGGGAGATTGTTAGTAATAATGCCTTAGGCACATGGTATTTTGAATATTTATGAGCATTTACTATTATCATAATTTGCATATTTATTATATAATAATGTCATTGAATAATATTATTAATTATTCTAAATGTCTCTAATCGGTTATTGTTGTGGGAATAACAATAAATTAAGATTTGTATGAAATTTGATTGATATTCATGGAATGAATATGTGTATGAGATACAAATCAAATTTATATGTATTTATTGAGAACAAATATTGGACAAGACCCGCCTTGAGATTAATACATGGATCAAAGTCATAAGTTAATCTCTAGTAGTTGTGTCATTAAATCCTTAGACCTGAGATTGCTATAGTTCTCGACATGAGGAATATTATGTTTTGACATAATCAAACGTTGTCTTTAACTGGATGATTATAAAGATTATGCTTGAACATAATAAGAATCATGTAGTGAGATATGAGTGATTAAGATGAAATTTGTCCCTCTTATTATAAGAGAGATATCTCTGGGCCCCTCGATGATTGAGACTGAGAAATGCATGGCCGTGCTCAAATGAATTGATGAAGATCAATATCATTTGTTTAGTCAGTCTAATTGGGTTTCGAGAAATTAAAGATAGAGCGATATAAGGTTGACTTTTTTCATGCCTTATATTCTATCAAGATATCATGTGACAAAAGGATTATGTCATTAGCAACTTTAAGGTTGTCTCGGAACATGAGCTTTTCATTTAACTTGGGTAGTCATAATGTCTTGCTAGAGGCCGCTTATGACTTGTAGGATCAAAATGTGATTTAGGCCTATTGCCAACGTTAATTGAACCTATAGGGTCGCACATTAAGAACAGACAATAATGGTTACGATTTGTTACTCTCTACAGTAATTTAAAATGATGAGATTATTTTAAATTACAAATAATAATTAGTTGTTATTTAGATTCGAGTTTAATTTTGAGAAAATTTAAATTCGTAATTTAAATTATGACAAGTAATTAATTAGTTATATTTTCTTATTGGATATGGAAATAATCTATAAAGGTTTTTGGTTAAAAATATAAATTCCTTATTTGGTAAGGATTAGGATTTAAATTGTCATTATTTAAAAGGAGTTTTAAATAAATATTAATTAAAATCCTAGTTAACCAAAAACCCCTAGCAGACTTGTGTGTGTATATATATGATATATACATTTTTAATGTCTATTGGGGCATTTAAAAGGTCGTGTCTATTGGGGTATTTGAAGGGTCGTGTCTTTTGCCTTAAAATAGAAAAACAGAGAGTTAAAGACAATGGTTTATTTTTTGTGAAAAATGAACTTTGAACTAGCATTCAAAAACTGTTTTGATGTCCGTTCGTATGTGGATACTTGTAAAGGGTGGTCGTCTTTCTGAAGGCAGCACCTTTGAAGATCTGAGCAAACCCAACACAAGAACATGCGGATTACATACTGATCATCAAAAGGTAATATTTTTTCGTCTATCCTTCTTTCATTTTTATGAAATGCATGTGATCCTTGGTGGGTTATGGAATAAATTTATTTTGTTTCCACTGCCATTTTATTCCAATTAGATTGGGATTTTCCATTCCATAATCCAACACTTTTCTCTCCCATTTACCATCCACTTTCACAAATCCCATCATGTGCACAGTGGCTAAGCTGTAGTAGTCAGTGTGCCTAAGGTTCTTCGATGGCTCATTCTCAGAAATAACTACTCCTTGACTTCTAAAAACCAAGGTTAGGATCATCCCATAAGGAAGTGAAGATCTCCTCTTGCCCCCGGCCTCAGCCATATACCATATCATCATTCCAGCAAGATTTATTGCCTGACCCATCAAGATACTATCCATGACTACAATGTCTCGCTCTGAGACATACTCAAAATGGCCAGTCTTGGGAAATAGAATCCTACTGCAAATGTTATGCAATAGTCTAAGCTCAAGTGGCAATTGGTTTGCCCTAACCTCTTCAAATTCAGTTATTTCTCTTCCTAACATTCTTGATAAAGCAGCTGATCTCTCACTGTGAATGTTTGCAACAAATCCAGTGACAGGAATACTTAACAGATTTCCTAAAATTTGAAAGTAAGATGAATTCTCTTTCCTCTTACTGAACTAACAATTCCACCATCTCCTCTAGATAAATTCAGGTAAAATTCTTTAACAAGAGCTGGATAAGTAGGAACATCCAAAGAACAAACTTTATCCCAACCGAGTTCTTTAATCTGTCTACCAATGTCAAAACCCTCGGCTTCAAAGAAATCGAAATCTACTTTCCTACCCATGGTAATAACTTGCCCAGCAAGGGTATCTACCTGTGGAGAGGAGGGGCCAGTATTATCTGAGGGAGTTGAAGAAGAATCATCACTTGGAGTAGGTTCACGGACGGGACACCTAGCTGTACGCTTCCTTGTAGCAACGGGAGCATCAAAGACCGATCCCCTACGCTTATGTGCCATAGAAATCTTAGGGAATGGTTGATTTGAGGAGTATTTAGCTTTGGGAAGTTTGGAGAGGGTTTGGAGAAGATAAAAATTGAGAAGGTGTCGACTCTGCCCTAATATAGTCAATTTGGGTCCACCATGTGTCGACTCCCGCAAAGTCGGGTGTCGACTCTAAGTCGCTAATACAGTTAGCGCCCGAACTAGAGTTGGCTCCACTTAAGTGGGTGTCAGCTCCAAGGTCAAAGACCGAGAGCGACACAGAAGAGGTGTCGACTCCTCAAATTGAGGTGTCAACTCCACTGACAGTTTCAGAGAAAAATAAATAAGTTTCAACCAGCTGAAACTTATCAAAATAAGGTCAATAATTTTTTTAAAAAATATTTGGAATGTGAGGAATCAAATTGCTCAAATGATTAGATAAATTGTCCTTAAAATTATGAAAGGAATCTCAAGAAATTGATAGAAATCTAGATAATTATTCCTTAGGGGTTTCAAAGTCATTCCAAAGGATCACAAATCCCTAATTCACCTCTAAGATGACAAAATCTCTCTTCACTCAAAGGTTTTGTAAATATGTCAGCTAATTGTTCTTCAGTACTAACATAATCAAGGCAAATTTTATTGTTAGCTATATGTTTTCTTATAAAATGATATCTAATTTCAATGTGTTTAGTTCTTGAATGTTAAATTGGATTCTTAGTTAAATTGATTGCACTTGTATTATCATATCTAATAGGAGTTTTATCAAGTGTTATGTCATAATCTTCAAGTTGTCGCTTAATCCAAAGGATTTGAGCACAGCAACTTTCAGCTGCAACATATTCTGCTTCAGCAGTAGATAATGCAACCGAATTTTGCTTTTTGCTAAACCAAGAGATTTAGTTACTTCCTAAGAATTGATATGTACTACTTGTACTTTTTCTATCTAGTTTACATCCAGCATAGTCAGAGTCAGAATATGCAATTAAGTTTAGTGTTGAGTCTCTAGAATAACATAATCCTACATTTTTAGTTCCACCTAGATATCTTAAAATTCTTTTCACAGCAATTAAGTGAGATTCTTTAGGTTCTGATTGAAATCTAGCACATAGACAAACAGCAAACATGATATCTGGTCTACTTGCTGTTAAGTAAAGTAGAGATCCGATCATACCTCTATAGTATTTTTGATCTATCTTCTTACGATCTTCATCTTTGTCTAATTTGCATGAAGGACTCATAGGTGTTCCAAGGGGTTTGACTGATTCCATTCCAAACTTCTTGAGAAGTTTTTTTGTGTACTTTGTTTGGTTGATGAAAATCCCCTCTTTACTTTGCTTGATTTAAAGTCCTGGGAAGAAGTTGAGTTCTCCCATCATGCTCATTTCGAATTCACCATGCATTAACTTAGCAAATTCTTGACACAAGAGATTGTTAGTAGCACCGAATACAATATCATCTACATATATTTGTACTACTAATAAGTCTTTGTCTTTCCTTTTCAAAAATAAGGTTTTGTCTACACTTCCTCTAGTAAAATCATTTTCAATCAGAAATTTGCTTAACCTATCATATCAAGCTCTGGGTGCTTGTTTTAAACCATATAGTGCTTTGTGCAATTTAAAAACGTGATTTAAAAATTCATGATCTTCAAAACCAGGTGGTTGTTCCACAAATACTTCCTCATTTATAAAATCATTTAAAAATGTATTTTTAACATCCATTTGAAATAAATTTATGTTCATATGACATGCAAATGCAAGTAGTAATCTAATTGCTTCTAATCTAGCTACAGGTGCAAAAGTTTCATCAAAATCAATTCCTTCTTCTTGATTATATCCTTTTGCAACTAATCTAGCTTTATTTCTAATTACTATGCCATTTTCAACCAATTTATTTCTAAATATCCATTTAGATCCTATAACTGAATGACCTTTAGGTCAATCAACTAAGGATCATACATTATTCCTAGTGAATTGAATTAATTTTTCTTGCATAGCTAGCATCCAATTACTATCTTTTTCAGCTTCTTCAACGGTTTTAGGTTCAATTTGAGATACAAATGCAAGATGAATATTGATATTCCTCATAGATGACCTAGTTCTTACTCCTTGAAATGGATCACCAATAATCAATTCCTTTGGATGATCATAGGCATATCTCCAATCTCTAGGAAGATCTATTTCATTATGATTAGTATCAATATCATCAATCCTAAGTGAATCATCATCTTTAGCTTCTTATTCATGATCTGAAGATATATCTATATTTAATTTTTTAATATCTCTTTCTAGATATTTGTATCTTCTTCATCATCAATTTTTTCTGAACTTGATGCTAAAGACTCATCAAAAACTATATGAATGGATTCTTCTACAATTAAGGATTTCTTGTTAAATATCCTATAGGCTTTACCAGTTGTTGAATATCCTAAGAATATGCCTTCATCAGATTTTGCATCAAATTTTTCAAGATTATCTTTTCCATTATTATAAATAAAATATTTACAGCCAAATACATGAAAATAATCTATCTTTGGTTTTCTATTATTTCATAATTCATAAGGTGTTTTCTTAAGGATTGGCCTAATTAGGGCTCTATTAAGAATGTAATATGCCATGTTTATAGCTTCCGCCCAGAAGTACTTTGGGAGTTGGCTTTCACATAGCATGGTATGGGTCATGTCTTCTAAAGTCCTATTTTTTTTCTACAACTACATTTTGTTGTGGTGTCCTAAGTGCAAAAAATTATGATGAATGCCATATTCTGTGCAAAAATTTTCAAATAAGTGATTTTCAAATTCTGTGTCATGATCACTTCTAAGAGACACTATGGTGTTGTTTTTCTCATTAGTGACTTTCTTGAAAAATTTCAGAAATATTGAGAAAGTCTCATCCTTATGAGCCAGAAACAATACCCAAGTGTATCTAGAATAATCATCTACTATCACAAGACCATATTTCTTTCTTCCTAGACTAGTGGTTCTAGTAGGTCCAAAAAGGTCCATATGAAGTAGCTCTAATGGCCTAGAAGTGAAAACTACATTTTTTGATTTGAAAGAGTTTCTAGTTTGCTTGCCTAATTGACATGCATCACAAATTCTGTTATTTTCAAAATCTAGCTTTGGAAGATCTTTAACTAAATCCATTTTAATTAATTTTAAAATTAGGTGTGTGCTTGCATGACCTAATCTACGATGCCATAACCATCCAATCTCATTAGCATTAGCATTGTTAGCTACTAAATAATGATTATTAGTAGACAAATTGTCTAAATCAATTAAGTATATATTGTCATTTCTATTACCAATAAATACAATGCTATTGTCAATGGGATTAGAAACAGTGCAGATAGAAGCTTCAAATGAAACTTTGAAACCTTTATCACACAATTGGCTAATACTAATTAAATTATGCTTTAAGCCATCTACATATAAGACATTTTCTATAAAAGTAAAGGGAGTTATCTGAATTTTACCAAATCCCATAATTTGGCCTTTACCATTGTCTCCAAATGTGACAACTCCTCCTCTTTTATCTTCAAGGGTGATGAATTGCTCCTTGTCACCCATCATGTGCCTTGAACAGCCGATATCAAGATACCACTTTCGTTTTGATCTTTTGGCCGCAAGACACTCCTGCAAGGTAATCAAACTTTCTATTTAGGTACCCAATCTTTCTTGGGTCCTTCATGGTTAGTAGCAAATAAAGTTTGTTCCTTTCGGAACCCATATTTTCTTTCCTTTAATACTTAAATTCTTATTAAGTTTTCTAAGATTTCATTCATAGGCTTTATGTCCTTTCTTGTTACAGCAATAACATAAAAAATTATTCTTATCCTATTCTTTTCTAAAGAAGTTTTAACATACTTTTGTTTCTTATTAGGTTTATACCCTAATCCAGCCTTATCAAATATAGCTCTTTGATTACTCAATAGCAAATTAAGTTTTTCAGAGCTATATGTAAATTTATCAACTATATTTCTATATTTATCAACCTCTCTCTTTAAATTAACATTTTATTAGAAATTAACTCTTTATCTTTTAGCAAATTTTTATTTTCAGATTTTAGTTTTTCAACTTCATAAGTTAGTTTATCCTTCTCTTTGGCAAGATTTAAATTATCATTTTTTAAAGATTTGTTCTTCTTTTTCAAAGCTTTAAAATCACTAACTAATTCATTAAATGCATCATATAATTCTTCAAAAGTAAAATCATCACAAGGTGTTTCAGAACTTACCTCATTGTCGTCGTTTGCCATAAAGCAAATGTTTGCAACTTCCTTTTGTTCCTCGATTCATCACTTTCACTCCATGTTGCAACATATGCATTTTTCTTCTTCTTGTGCCCCTTTTTCAGTTGAGGACAATCATATCTAAAGTGCCTCGGTTTTTTACATTCATAACATATGAGGGGGTCTTTCTCTTTTCTTTGTCCTTGTCCTTCTCTTTTTCTCTTTCTCCTTCCATTTTTATTCCATATCTTTTCTTATGGAAGGGTCTCATTCTTTGCATAAATTTCTTAAATTTTCTAGTAAGGAGAGCTGTCTCATCATCTTCTTCTTTTTCCTCACTGCTGCTTATCTCCTTTTCTGCAGCTTTAAGGGCAATTGTTTTCTTCTTTTTGACTTTCTCCTCTTGATGTTGCTTCATGGTCAGTTCATGGGTCATCAATGATCTAAGTAGCTCCACCAAAGGTAAGGTGTTGAGATCCTTGGCTTCTTGGATAGCAGTTACCTTTGTTTCCCATGTCCTTGGAAGAGACCTAAGAATTTTATGAACCAATTCAGAGTTAGTGTAGGTCTTGCCAAGACTTTTTAGACCATTTACAATATCAGTAAATCTAGTGTACATGCATGTGATGGTTTCATTTTGTTCCATGCTAAACAATTCATACTTGTGCACTAGAATATTGATTTTAGATTCTTTAACTTGATTAGTACCCTCATGGGTAACTTCTAATCTATCCCAAATTTCTTTTGTGGAAATACATGTAGAAATTCTATTGAACTCATTAGCATCTAAAGCACAATATAAAACATTCATGGCTTTTGCATTAAGCTGAGCCATTTTCCTATCGTTCTCATTCCAATCCCTTTCGGGTTTAGGAACTATTGAACCATCTACTACGTGTATGGGTGTGCTTGATCCATTAGTGATTACACTCCAAAGTTCATAATCTAAAGCTTGAATACAAATTTTCATTCTAGCTTTTCAATAAGAATAATTCGAACCATTAAACAAAGGAGGTCTATTAGTAGAATGACCTTCAGCAAATGAAGATCCAGCTTGAGCTGCCATTTGGATCTTTAGCTCTTGATCGTGTGATCAAATAAACAATGAGCACAAGCTCTGATACCAATTGTTGGCCCAGATGGCAATCCAAGAGGGGGTGGGGGGTGAATTGGGTTCTTAAAAATTTAATCTTTTAAAAACTATGTGCTTTGGAATAAATGAGATTAAGTGTAGGATAAATATTAAGCACAAATAAAGAGATAGAGTGAGAGTCAAAACACGGTAAATACAAAAATTTTATAGTGGTTCGGTGTATCCAACACCTACGTCCACTCCCAAGTATCACTTGGGTCCACACTATAATCTACTTGATTACAGCCGAGTTGTTTTACAAGCTCACAGCTCAAAACTTGTTGTTTCCCTCCGGATTACAACAAACTCAGCTAGTTTTTGGGCTCACCAGCACAAAACCCAACCACAAGCTATCCTTAGCTTGTACCGAGGTATACCACCTCCACTAATTCAATCCCTTGATTGAACTAGCCAACAACTATAAAAAATAGAGTTTACAATGTAAGACAGCTCCTTAAGTGAGCAAATATGCAATTAAATAAACAATGGTAAGAAAAGCATGTTTGAAGCGAATTTGATTTGAGCTTTTCTTCTTTTCTTCTTTTTCTCTTCTCCTTTGAAATGTTGAATCAGGCCTCAGCTTAGATTCTTCATAAAGATTGCAGTTGAGAAGTTGAAAAAATTAGGGCTTTTGCTTTCTTTTTCTTCACTTGGAAAATCCTCTGATTTTGAACTTGAATGCCTTGGATTTCTCTTTGGACTCTCTTGGATTGGTTGATGTAAGCTCTGAGTCTTTCCTTTTGATTTCTCTCTCAAGATTTTTGGATTTTTCACAAAATATTTCCTTTACCTTTTTCTATTTTTCCTCTATATTCCTATCTCTTTCAAACGGACGATTTTTCCCCTTTTTATATATCTCCTTAATCCAAGTTTTAGGTGGAAATATAGCCGTTGGAGATATTTGGATTCTTCTACACACAAAGAAAATAGTCGTAAGAGGTTAGGTAAAAAGAAATCTTACCGTTGAAGTACGTTCTGACAGATAAAAAATCCGTTCCTGACAGGTTGGAGTTGGCTTCAACTTTTCAGGTGTCGGCTTCAAGTCGGGTGTTCAAAATAATAAAGAAAAAGTTGTTTGGGAGTTGGCTCCGAGAAAGGAAAGTGTCGACTCATCGCTTTCGGGAGTCAGCTCCGAAAACTGTAAGTGTCGGCTCCAGAAAAGTCCATAAAACATGCTTTCTGTTCTCATATTAGAGTCGGCTCCAGAAACTCATGTGTCAGCTCCCTAAATCTCAGGTGTCAGCTCCCGAATTCTAGGTGTCAGCTTCAGAAACTAAAACAGAATGCACTTCTCTGTATCTCAGGTTGGAGTCGGCTCCGAAACCTTGGGTGTCAACTCCAGACCGTGCCAAAATTCTAGAAACCTTCTGATACGCCTTGGGGTCGGCTCCTGACTATTTGGATGTCGACTCCAGGCTCTGAACTTTAAAATTTTCTTTTAAAACATTGATTCAAAACATGTTTCTTTATTCTTTTTGATTGATCAAACATTTTTAATCCCTGAAACACTTGTTAAATCTATTAGAAATAAAATGAATATACTCATGTCTTTTATTAATCATCAAAATCAATAATTGGGTCAACAACAATGGTGGAAGCAATGACGGCCCTCATCGATCAGCTCTCCCCTACTCCTCTCCCTGGCCCCAGCCGCTCCAGCCCCCCTCCCCTAGCCTCTGACTCTTCTTGCTGCCCCCCTTGGCCTCCATCTCTCCTTGGCCCTCGGGTCCCCTCCCCTGCTTTCCTCGTTGTGTGCATCACCTCGACCCCACTGCCCCCGGCTCCCCCTTCTCCCCTCCTCGGCCCGGCACCGGCTCCTCTCCCTTAGCCCCCGGCTCCTCTTGCTCCCCCTCTCTTTGGCTCCTGTCTCCCTTTGGCCCCCGGATCCTCTCTCCTGCTCCCCTGGTCAAGCGCATCACCTTGGCCCCCAGCTCTCTCCCTCTCCTTTTCAGTCCCGGCCGCTCCCTCCCCCCTCCCCTATTCTTCCCAGCATCGGCTCCCCTCCATCCTCATCGTCCCAGAAAGACCGGCCCTATTTGGCTTCTTTGTTGGGTCAAATAGAAGCTGGACCAAACAGAGGGCTTCGATCAGCCGAACAAAAAAAAAATTGAGGGTATAATGATCATTAAGCAACAGAATAAATTGAGTATTTTATTGTTTTGAATGTGCAAGTGTGAAGAGTAATTTTTGCGGTGTATTTACAAGCTCCCACCGTTGTCTCCCTCTAGCGGAGATGAATTGACCAAAATGGAGCCTAAAGTTGTGGCTCTCGTTCTCGGCATCAACGTAAAGTGAGAGTGGTTGGGGGATAAACTATCTTTGCCCTTTAAAAATTCATACACCTTGTTGCCGCAGAAATCCGTTCTCCGACTCAGGTGCACTTCTGGCTCCTTATCCAGGCACCGATCTTGTCACCTCGGGATGGAACCTGCAAGATAGTCTGTACATAGAGGGTGCTGTGGGGGTTGCCCTCTGCGGAGGACCCTCCGATGCTTAAGTCAGTGAAAATTCACAGCAAGCAGATGTGAGGAGAAGACTCTCACAGAAATGTTTCTCAGGGCTCTTAGGAGAGCTTTAATGGAGTATGAGATTCAGTGAGTAAGTGAATGCATAAGAGGTTGCCTTAGAATTTGTGCACGTACCTGAAAGTTTGGAGTGCTGTGGTATTTATAGGCAATCACCTGATTCCTTTGACGTGCCCTGGATGGGGTCTAAAAACTGTTAGGATTCGAGACGGATTCGAATCAAGTTTGTTATGAGGCCAGTAGGGTTCGTATCTTGTCAGTTAGAGGATCGACAGCTGGAAGAGCTGGTTGATGCCTTGAGGTTCAATGATCACACAGACCTAGGCCACTCTTGCGGGTCCTAGGCCACTTCTGGGCATGATTCGCCACCTGAAATCTTATTCAGTTATAGTGAATTCGAACTCTCCTGCACCGAATTCCGCAGAGATATTTTAAATGCCGTGGTTCGGCCAAAATGAGGAATAACATGTTTTCCGAGGTATGAAATGGGTCGACTCCAATGGCTGAGGTACGTTCGGCTTGGATGGCCGAGGAATGGCTCGGCTTAGATGGCCAAGGTATGAGGATAGCTCGGGTTATGAGGAATGGCTCGGCTTAGATGTCCGAGGTATGAGGATAGCTCGGGTTATCGAGGAATGGTTCGGTTTAGATGGCCGAAGTGATAGCTCGGATTACCGAGGAATGGTTCGGTTTAGATGGCCGAAGTGATAGCTCGGGTTATCGGGGTGACCCAACCTTGTCAAAGGTGATTCGGCTTCATCGCTTGGATGTTATGCCAGCTGGCTGGCTGGGTGTTTGGATTGGGCATGACCCAATCATTGATGTGGGCGGTCAATAATGCAATGATGATTTTACCCCTCATCACATGCCCTCCACTCCCTAGTCCGAAGTGTAAGTTCGGATATAGGAAGTAGAATTCCGGAGCAATCTCATTTGGGGGATTCAAAAAGGTGGGCAATGATAATTTCATAAATGATGGGCTGCTGTTTCATCATCATTTTTTGCGCAGCTCGAGGAGGAAACACCTCGTTTCCAATAAACCGCAATAGCGAAAGTTCCACGTGGTAGGATTCCTTTATTTCTGGCACCCGTATCGGGGTTTTGGCATCTAGGGCTTTCTCTCTGAAGCGCTTATTTAAAGAGGGCTGGGGCGGCGCTCCTTTTGCAACGCCCCCTTTGTCCCTATCATAGAGATTTTCCACTCTTTCTTGAGCTCTTGCTTGCATGTTCGTATCCTACCCCCCATTCAACCAGCATGAAGGGTCCAGGCGATATTGCTTTAGAGATCACCTTCAAGGATCTGGATAGAATCCGTCGACTTTATAGAGTTCCTGGGGATGTAGTCTTATGGGTGTCGAGGGCTGAGCATAGGGTTCCGACTAAGTTAAGTCATGGAGTTTTCTTCTATAAGGAAAGCCTTAGGGTAGGTCTTCGATTTCCTCTTCACCCGCTGGTACAAGAGGTGATGAGGTTTTACAATATATGCCCAACAATGGTGGCACTGAATAGCTGGTGCAATCTCATCGGGTTCATCTCGTTGTGCAGCTGCATTGGGGTGACCGTGACCCTTCCCATGTTTCGAGTCTTCCATAACCTGGTTTCTGGAAGGGGCTCCGAGTGGCCGTATATTGGTCCCCGAAAGTCATTCAAGATGATTATCGATAACCCATCTTCGATAAAGGAGTGGAAGCCCCGATTTTTTATTGCTGAAGGAAATATTGGTTCAGATTTTCCAAGGGGATGGGCGAGTTATGTGAAGGATCCAAAGGCACGCCCGGAGTTGAGTGAGCAGGAGAAGAGAGATCTAATGATCCTTTGCAACGGTCTAGAGGTATTGGCTAGCACTCTGTTAGCGGAGGATGCCCTCTTTGCAGTCAGGCTTAGCTCTATCGACCTCAAGGTAAGTGTACCTTTCCTCTTTGGTTACGATGGCCGGTGTGTTTGGGTATTTCTATTCGATTGAACCGTTTAATGTGTTTTCAGCCGAGAGGTCGGTGTTTGTGGGCTAGATGAAGAAGGAGCTGGGCAAGCGTCATAGGGGCTCCAGCTCTGGGGAAAAACATAGATCCGAGAAGAGGTCTCACCCCTCCAGGACTCGCTCGAAGGGACCGAAGAAGGATAGTTCCAGTCACCGCTCTCCTATCCCAATATGGGAGGAAGCGGGAGCACAGACCGTAGTTGATGAGCCCTCCCTACCAGAGGGGGGCAAAGTAGCAGAGGAAATCACTGGGGGGAGCTCGAAGGGAGCTGTTGGGGTTTCCCCTCTCTAAATAGTAGTCGTGTCAGATGATGCCGAGAAATGTCGCCAGTCGGTCTGGCGATCCTCCTGCCGGAGGTTTTTTAGTCACCAGCGGTGAGGAGTCCACTGCGTATGGGAGAGACCCCTGCTCAAGTGGAGGGGTCAGGAGAGGGAGCGGTGGTTGTCAAAGCTCAAGTGGAGCTTTCTGTTGAAAGGCTGGTGGAGGTCGTGGTGCCTCCCATTGAGGATCCCTCTTCCGCGGTCCCCAGGGACGTCGTGGAAGAGGTTGAAGTTCAGGTGGAGTCTGTCGGAGGCGAAGCATCAGTAGAAGAGGAAGAAGAAGAAGAAGAGTCGCTGAATGAAGGGGATGCTCGAGTCGAGGTTCCCTCAGTCGGTGCCGAAGCATTCGAGGCCTTGCAGGTTAAAGTCCTGATAGAGGAAGCCGAGCGGATGGTTCCTTGGGCTGGAGTTCCTCAGGCCAGCTCTTCAGCCATGAGCTCTCTTGTCCACAGCCCGGAGGTGGATGATATGCTCACCGCCCTGATGAGGTCTATTTTGTGCACGGGGGGAAGTTCCTCGATGGACGAGCCTACCATCGAGAATATCATTGAGACGGCTTTCGATCGGCTTGGGACGCCGAAGGATATTTTCCTTCTCTTCGAAATCAATAATGCTACTCTCATGACAATGGCTTCAAACAACATCTCCTGGGTAAGTTATTGTACTGAGGTTGTAATTCCTGATTGGTCCATCGGGCCGTGGTTTCTCACTTGTGTTTTTCTCGCAGAACGCCTTGGTCACAAGGGCGCTGAATTGGCACTTAAATTTGGCCACTGGGGCTTGCGCTCAGGCCAGAAAGGAAGCGGCCGACCTTTGGGCGAGGGTAGATTCAACCAGTCGGCTTTCCAGGGCCTTGGCGTCCGCTAGGACGGATTTTGAGAGGGTGAGCGAGTCTCACGGACTTGCAGCCGAAAGGGCCTCTCGGCTTGAAGCCCAAGTCAGAGAGCTCTAGGGTTTTCGTGAACAATCGGACAAGGTTTGCCTGGAGTTATCCCAAATTAAGGCAAAGCATGATGACAAAGTTAAGACCATGCAGCAGTATTTCGACAAAAGGTGGAACCAGCTGAGGGCTAGTCATTCCGAGGATAAAAGTAATTGGAATAGGAGCCTCAAGGAGGAGGAGCGCAAGTACCGGTGGTAGCGGGATCAGCTTGCCGATCTGAATAAGGAATTCGCTGATATGGAGAATCGGCTGAAGTGGCAACATAAGCAGATTGCTAGGCTCACCAATGATCTTGATCAATCTCGGCGGAAAGTCGAGGACAAGCAGTCCCGAATTAATGACCTCAAGGAGGGTCTTTAACAAAATAAATCGGCCAAGTGAAGGCCTTGGAAAAGATTCAGGAGCTGAGCAATAAAATGGCTTGGCAAGAGGAAAAGGTATAGTGTCTTCCTATTTACTTTCGGTATTTTTCTTTTGTTCGTGGGCTCGAACGTTCTGATGTTTTGCAGATGGGCAAAATCAGGCTCGAGGCGCAGGAGCAATTTAAAGCTCTAAGGGTAGAATTATCCGCAAGTCGCCAGATGAATCTTGAACTCAGGAACCAGTTATCTGAAGCTAATAAGTGAATTACCTCGGCTATGGAGGAGTACAAAGGCTCTGTGCAATTTTTCGAGGAGCGGAGGGAGGCTTGTGCCGATGCATTCCGGTTTGCCGAGGAGGAAACTCGGGTAAAAATCTCTCGGGTATATCCCGAGTTAGATTTATCTTTTCTGGAGGCCGAGCTATTTGATGCTTGCACCTCGGGAGCCGAAGAAGCCGAGTATGAGGATACTTCGGACGTCGATCTTGATGCCATCTTGGGCCCTAGTGAGGCCGCAGCTTCTGAAGAATGCCCTCAGCTCGCTACCGAGAAACCTAAGATTTCTCTCCCAAAACATTTGAAGTGGGTGAAGCAAGTCAAGTCCTCCCGGACGTTACCGAGGAGGCTCCTGGGACCGACCCGAACCCTGATTCTTAAGGGTTGCTTATGTATTTTTGCCTCTCATATTTGTAATCTGGCCGAAACTTTTGATGAATAGATCTTTTGTCTCCACTTGTTTGTCTTTTTCGGATGATCTTTTTGTCATAAGTTTTTCCTGACAGCGAACGAATCATAATCAATTCGTATTCCTAGGTCAGTTTATCCTTTCCAGATTGAATGTCCTATTTATTCAAAGTTGAACCGATTTTCTTCGCTGACGTTAGCTAGCTCGGTTTGAACTTAAGGAAACTTCTCGATCGAGGCCGAGGTTAAGCAGATGGTTTGGTGCGCCGAAGCATAGAATGGTTCGGCTAGAACTTTGGGAAATGTCTCGGTCGAGACCGAGGCTAAGTAGATAGTTCGATCTATCCGAAATAAGAAATTGGCTCGTTTGGCCGAAGCATAAAATGGTTCGGCACGATATAATCAAAAACTACGCGAATACCTCGACTGGGGTCGAGATTTGGTGGATAGTTCGGTCTATAAGAAATTGTCTCGTTTTCTGCCCAAGCGGATGAGACGGATTTGTAATTGCCGAAGGACGCTTTGTTTTTTGCATAAGGCATTTATCCCGTTGGCCTTTTTCAATGTGGGTCTTTTTAACGTACGCGATAAGCATTCGATTGCCATTGGACGGCATCATTTTCACAAGGTGATTTCCCAGGCCTGCTCGTATCTCAAGGACCTACGGACGATTTTCTGTATTTAAGGCTCTTGATTCAAGATCAGAGAAAAATCTTTTGTCTTGCATCATGGCCTGGGAAATGCGTTCGGCGCACTTTGGAAAGCGCCCTTTTATTCTGAACTACCACGTGGCAGCGTGGCCAGGGCATTTTGAATCCCGGGGCTTTCTGCTTTAATGGCTGCTCCCGGCCTGTTTGCCTATAAAGCGAGGGGAGCTGACCATGTTGAGCTATCTCCCAAGGCCTTCCTTTTCTGTGACTTGCAAGGGTTTTCATGGTGTTTGTTTCATTGAGGTTGAGAGTGGAAAGACTGTGCTTTCCTTTTGCAAGTTGGTTTGTCCCAGATAGCTGGGGTGATGAAGAAGCTGCTGAAGAGCAAGCGGTCCTCAAGGGAGGAATTTCGAAGATCATATGGAGAGCGTATGAGTGGTGCACATAGATCTTATGGAGAGCGCACAAGTGGTGCACAGAGGTCATATGGGGAGCGCACGTGTGCGCTTCCTGTATGTCCTTTTCCACTTGCCATGGGGATCGCAGGAAATGCAGAGCATGCGTATACCCCGTGGCTAACATAAATTTCGCCTACTCCCTCAGCTTAAATTCCTCAGTTCATCCACTGAGGAATCTTTTTCCATGTGAAGAGGGAGGAGGGATGTGTGGGTCTGCTAGTTCCCTGCCTATGTTGTTATGCAGTGGCTAGCAGACCAGCATCCCACTTGAGGGAGATGCTTCATTGGCATAAGCATCCATGGGTCCTTGACCTGGTTATGATCCCTCAACGTGTTCATCTGAGGGATCCGTGGATGGCCTACTTTGTTCTTTGGCAATAACCAGTGGCTCAATAGAGCTTGTCTGGTTTCTATGATTTCTGGGGTTGGATGTAAAGACATCGTTATCGACCGAAGCTACTCAGCGAGCTTTTATCTTATTTGTATTCTTCGTGCTATGATGCACTTGTAATGCCTCTCAAGGGGTTGTAATTTTTTCATTAATAAAGAAAGTTTCTACTCTTTCTTCTTTTGACATATGTTTCTTTTTTTGATGTGATTGTGTCGAGAGTTGCTACTCTCATTTTATGCTTTTTAGTCCGTAGCATAATCTATAAGTCCAGCAGCATTTTTGCTACTTTATTTTTGCCAACGTGTCATTTAGTCCCCTGTGGAGGAAGTGTTTATCTCTGTGTAGGTCAGAGAAAGGCCTGGGTGGCCCTGTGAGCTTATGCAGTAAACATGGTCCTATTTAAGGGATGAAGTACGTATTTCTTTGAAAAGAAATAACTTGCATAATCTTACTGGTAAGTGGAGAAAGGTTACCAACCTCTGCCGAAGCATGATAGGACGTCTTAGTCGCGTCAGAGTGTTTGAGAAATTACTCGCTTAGGCCGAGGATTCCAGAAATATATTACTCAGATTGGCCGAGGCTTCAGAAGTATATCACTCAGCTTGGCCGAGGCTTCAAAAATATATTTTACTTGGTGCTGCCAAGGTACGGAGACCATCACTCGGCTTAACCGAGGCTTCAAGAATATATCACTCGGCTTGGCCGAGGTTTCAAGAATATATTTTACTTGGCGCTGCCAAGGTACGGAGACCATCACTCGGATTGGCCGAGGCTTCAAGAATATATCACTCGGATTGGCCGAGGCTTCAAATAATATATCACTCAGTTTGGCTGAGGCTTCAAATAATATATCACTCGGCTTGGCCGAGGCTTCAAATAATATGTCACTCGGCATGGCCGATGCTTCAAGATTATATTTTACTTGGCGCTGCCAAGGTACGGAGTCCTCCTAGTCCAGCTAGGATATATTTTACTTAGTGCGGCCAAGGTCTGGAGATCGCTCGGCCCGGCCGAGGATTTATAAAGATTATATTTTACTTGGTGCTGCTAAGGTACGGAGTCCTCCCAACCCAGCTGGGACATATTTTACTTGGCACGGCAAAGGTCCAGAGATTGTTCGGCCCGATCGAGGATTTATAAAGATTATATTTTACTTGGCGCTGCCAAGGTACGGAGTCCTTCCAGCCCAGTTGGAATATATTTTACTTGGCGCGGCCAAGGTTCGGAGATCGCTCGGCCCGGCCGAGGATTTATAAAGATTATATTTTACTTAGCGCTGCCAAGGTATGGAGTCCTCCCAGCCCAGCTGGGATATATTTTACTTGGTGCGGCCAAGGTCCGGAGATCGCTCGGCCCAGTCGAGGATTTATAAAGATTATATTTTACTTGGCGCTGCCAAGGTACGGAGTCCTCCCAGCCCAGCTGGGATATATTTTACTTGGCGCGACCAAGGTCCGAAGATCGCTCGGCCCGGCCGAGGATTTATAAACCTGTCTCTCATTGTAGTCATCAAAGAAAGCAATAAAAATAGAAATTTTTTGAATCTTTGAAGATTTAACTCAATGGACAAAGTAAGTTTAGGGAGGGCATACTCTCACTGATGATAGATCCAGAGATTATTCGAGTTCCACATCCGGGGAATAGATTTTTCATTTAGATCTTGGAGCTTATAGGTGTCAGGTCTGATTACCTTCGTAATTTGATAAGGACCCTCCCAATTAGAGGACAACTTTCCTTGCTCCAGTCGCTTTAAGACGGATGCCTTCCGAAGTACTAGATCACCTGGGGAGAAAAACTTCCCTTTGACTCTGGTTGAATGGTAGCGGGCAACTCTTTGTTGGTAGGCCTTCATTCGGATCCGAGCTTTCTCCCTGACTTCTTCTATCAAGTCAAGATTGGTTCGGAGTTGTTCATCATTGGATTCTTCCGAGTAGCCTTCGGTGCGAGGGGAGGGGAGCCTGACCTCCATGGGGATAACAGCTTCTGTGCTGAAAGCCATCTTAAATGGAGTCTGGCCCGTAGGAGCCCTTCAGTGGTTCGATACGCCCACAGCACATGGTGGAGCTCCTTCGTCCATCTGCCTCGCACTTGGTTGAGCCGAGCTTTAATTCCCTGTAAGAGAGTTTGGTTTGTTACCTCGGCCTCTCCGTTAGCTTGAGGATGTCCGACCGATGTCAGGTGATGGAGAATGCCATGATCCTCGCAAAACTCACGAAACTTCAGATTATCAAACTACTTTTCGTTGTCGGTGATGATGGTGTGGGGAAGACCGAAGCGGCAAATGATAGACCTCCACATGAAGTCTTTAGCCCGAGCTTCAGTTATCTGAGCGACTGCTTGGGCTTCGACCCACTTAGTGAAATAATCAATTGCAACGAACAAGAACTTTCTTTGCCCCATTGCGAGGGGGAAAGGGCCAAGTATATCCATTCCCCATTTGGTGAAGGGCCAGGGGGATGAGATGGAAGTCAGGTGAGCAGAGGAGAGCCTCTGAATATTTGAGTGTTGTTGACACGCATCACAGGCTCGGACAAGGTCATCATCATCTTTCTGCATCGTTGGCCAATAATATCCTTGGCGTAACACTCTATGGCACAAGGCACGGCTGCCGAGGTGATTGCCACAGATGCCTTCATGAACTTCTCAAAGAGTGTAATCAGCTTCTGATGGACGGAGCATTTGAGCAATGGCATGGAAAAGAATCGCTTATATAGCCGGGCATCAATCAGAACATAATGAGATGATTACAATTTCAACTTCCTTGCTTCCTTTCTATCAGTGGGCAGTAACCCTTCTTTGAGGTACTGGAGCAGGGGGTCCATCCAGGATGGTTCGGTGTCAACCTGCATCATCCGATCAACATCGGCGACGCTGGGCTTCTCCAGGACCTCCAGGTGGAATTTTTTCTCAAGACCCATTGACTCCATAGTTTCCAGGCGGGACAGTAGGTCGGTGCATGTGTTTTCAGTCCTTGGGATCTAGACAATTTTAAATTCATCGAAATAGAAGGATAGATCGCGCACCTTTTGGAGATACCAAATCATACTCGGCTCTTGAGCCTTGAATTCTCCATGCACCTGGTCAGCCACCAATTGGGAGTCGGTGTAGGCAATTAGTTTCTTGACTTTAAGATCACGGGCGATTCAGAGTCCGGAGAGCAAGGCTTCATACTCTGCTTCATTATTTGAGGCCGGGAAGGAGAAACGAATGCCATATTCAAAGGATGTGCCTTATAGACTGGTGAGGACCAGGCCGGTGCCAGAGCCGCCCGCACTAAAGGATCTATCGACGTGAAGCAACCATGGGGCGCTGGGCTTTGGTTGTCCGGAGGTATCTGAAATAGAGCCATCTTCAGGTATGGTGCATTCGAGGAGGAAGTCCGCCAGAACTTGGGCTTTAATGGCTGGACAAGGCTAATATTGAATGTCGTGCTCACTCAACTCGATAGCCCATTTGGTCATTCTCCCCGATGCTTCTGGACGATGGATAGTTGCCTTGAGAGGTTGGTTGGTCAGGACGATGACAGTATGTGCCTGGAAGTATGGCCACAACTTTTGGACCGATGTTACTAGAGCTAGGACCATCTTCTCAACCTGAGTGTACCTCGTTTCAGCGTCTTTGAGTAGTTTGCTGGCATAATAGATAGGTCTTTGGGCTCTATTCTCCTCTCTGATTAGCACCGAGCCAACAGCATCTTCAGAGACCGCCAGATATAGATTCAGCACTTCCCCTGGCTTTGGGCTACTGAGGAGAGGTGGCAAGCCAAGGTATTTTTTGAGGTCTTCGAAGGACTTCTGGCAATCTGGGGTCTATTGAAAGTTTTTGGCCGACTGAAGCACTTTGAAGAAGGGAATACATTTCTCGGCCGACCGAGCAATGAAGTGGCTTAGGGCTGCTACCCTCCCGGTGAGGCGCTGCACATCCTTGACTGACCCTGGCGGAACCATTTATTGCAGGGCTTGGATTTTCTGAGGGTTTGCCTCAATGCCTCACTGTGAAACCATGAAGCCGAGGAATTTTCTGGAGTTGACTCCGAAGGCGCATTTGGCGGGATTGAGCTTCATTTGATATTTTTGAAGTGTAGCGAAGCTCTCCGCAAGGTCCTCGATGTGCTGGGATGCCTCCTTGCTTTTTACTAGCATATCATCAACATACACCTCCATGTTCCGACCGATTTGCTCCTTGAAGACTTTGTTAACCAGCCTTTGGTAGGTGGCACCTGTATTTTTCAAACCAAAGGGCATAACTCGGTAGCAATAGATACCTCGATCAGTGATGAAGGTGGTTTTCTCCTCATCTCCGGGCACCATTCGGATCTGGTTGTAGCCCGAATAGGCATCCATAAAAGTTAGCATTTGATGGCATGAAGTTGAATCCACGAGCTGGTCAATCCGCGAAAGAGGGAAGCTATCTTTTGGGTAGGCCTTATTGAGGTCAGTGAAGTCGATGCAGATCCTTCATTTTCCATTCGACTTCTTCACCATGACCACGTTCGCCAGCTAGTCGGGGTAACTAACCTCCCAGATAAACTTGGCTTTGATGAGCTTATCCACCTCTTTTTTTATGGCTTTTTGGCGCTATGGGGCGAAGCTCCTCTTCTTTTGCTTAATGGGCCTGAACGTTTCGTCCATGCTTAGGCGGTAGACCAGGACGTCTAGACTGATTCCAGGCATATTCGATGCAGACCAGGCGAAGATGTCGGCATTCCTCCGAAGGAACTCTATTAATTCTTGTCGAAGATTTCCTTCTAGCTGCGATCCGACCTTTATAGTTCGGTTGGGCCGAGCCTCGTCAAGTGGTACCTCCTCCAGTTTTTCGGCCAGCTCTCCTCGTTGCTCGGCGAGATCTTCCCGAGCATCCAGCCCATCCATCTCGGGCTTTCTAGATTGGAGGTCGGCAACAAAGCAATGCCGAGCTACGATTTGACTTCCTCAAACAACCCCCACTACCCATTCAGTGGAGAATTTCATGGTGAGATAGGGAACGAAAATGATGGCTTTAGAGAGATTTGCCTCGGTCTACTAAGGATGGTGTTGTAGGGAGATTTGAGCTTGGTCACGAGGAAATCTATGAACACAGTAGCCACACGGTGCCAGGTGCCGGCTCAGACTGACAGAGTGATGACTCCTTCAGGGATTATGGAGTCACCTGTGAAGCCCACTAGGGTGGACTCCACCGATCGAAGGCTTTCTACCCATAATTTTAACCTCACAAAGGCATCGAAATAAAGAACATTAACAGAACTTCTACTATCAACCAAAATTTGGTGTACATCGTAATTGTTCATATTTAAAGATACAACAAGAGCATAATCATGGGGGTACTGTACCTCCCCAAGGTCTTCATCAGAGAAGGTGAGCTCATCGACCCAAGCTTTCTTCGGTGGATTCTCCTCCTCACCTAGCCAAGAAGATGGGGACCCGGCCGTCGTTATCACATTAACATTGCCGATAACTAGAGGATTTGGTGGTGGGAGTTGGCGAGGTTCAGGCTGGCGATTATCTTTATTATTCGGCTTAGGGGGGCCCTGAACCGGTTCAATCTGCCTCGCCGGATCAATTGCTCGATCTCATTCTTGAGCTACCAATAGTCCTTGGTATCATGCCCGTAGTCCCGATGAAAGTGGCAGTACTTTGTCAAGTCCCTCCGAGCTCCGTTGCCTTGAAGAGGAGGGGGCCAAGGAAGCTGACGCTCGATCTCCATCAGGATCTATGCTCTTAGCGCGGTAAGGGGAGTATAGCAGTCGAACCTTCGGGCCGGACTCCGAGTTCGATCTCGAGGCGACGACGGAGGAGCTCTACGGTGCCGAGGCAGGCTAGCGCGGTGGTGGACCTGCTGCTTGTCCGAGCCCTTTGCCTCTTTCTTCTTCAGCTGCTCGGCCCGAGCTGACCTCCTTGATTCTTCCACCTGGCGTACTTGTCTGCCAGGGACATCATGTCCGAAAAGGCTCTTTGGGTAATTAACCTCCAGAGCTAGGTAGAAGTCTCCCTCCTTGGATACTCCTCCGGTCAGGGCGGACATGGACACCTCGTAGTTGAGATGATCGACTTCTAAGAGGGCCGTGTTGAAGCAGCCGAGGTAATTCTTCAGTGACTCCCCCTCTCTCTGCTTGATCTCGGAGAGGGAGTCGGATCTCCATCGCTGGCGACGACTGCTGATGAACTGGCTGATGAGCAGACAGCTCATCTCGTTAAAAGAATCAATGGAACCTGGCTTTAAGCTGTTGAACCAGGTTTGGGCCGATCCTATTAAAGTGGAGGGGAAGGCTCTGCACAGAATCACATCTGATGCCCAGTGGAACATCATGATGGATCTGAAGCTACTGAGATGATCATCGGGATCGGTGGATCCATGATACGGCTTGATCGTAGGGAGCTTGATGTGAGGGGGAATCACTTCCCTCATGATCCTCTCAGAGAAGGGGATGCCCTGCTCCGCTTTCGGCTAGGATGGAGGAGCTTGCCTAGCGGTGTCCAACTCCCGACACCATTCTTGCCGCATCCCCTACATCTGTTGTCTGATCCCTTCATCCAGAGTGGTATGAGGGATTGGACGAGGAGAAGATGGCAGTGGTGTTGAATCCTGGGAAGACACTGGGGAGAGGGAGCGAACCTGCCTAGATCTGAGCGGGTTCTTACCTCCAGCTCGCTGCAGCGTCGGCTTCACCTTTGCAGGCCGGTGACCACGATCCATCGCCTCAAGTAGATCGGAAGAAGAGATCGCTGGTGAGGTAGGGGCAACGGCCTCCTCATGAGGCTGAGAAGTAGGGATAGCAGTTACAGGAATCGCCTGAAATCCCTGGACCAACTGGGTCAATGTTTGGACCTGCTGAACCAGAGTGGCAAACTGGTCCAAGGTTACTGCTGTTGCCGATGGCGAAGGAGTTTCAGCTGGCGGTGGTAGCTGAGGTGCTACATCGCTAATCAGATCAGGCCTTTGAGAGGCGATCTGGTCTTGAGCTTCAGATGTAGCTCTCTTCCGATTGGCCATTGGAGGATGCTTTTCTGTGGTTTTTGAGTCTTGTCTCCTGGATCACAAGTTTATGGGACTTGAGGCCCTTCCTCTAGCGCCAATATGTTACCGCAGAAATTCGTTCTCTGACTCGGGTGCACTTCTAGCTCCTGATCCAGGTGCCGATCTTGTCGCCTTGGGGTGGAACCTGTAAGACAGTCCGCACGTAGAGGGTATTGTGGGGGTTGCCCTCTGCGGAGGACCCTTCGATGCCCAAGTCAGTGGAGATTCACAGCAAGCAGATGTGAGGAAAAGTCTCTCACAGAAATGTTCCTCAAGGCTCTTGGGAGAGCTCTAATGGAGTATGAGATTCAGTGAGTAAGTGAATGCATAAGAGGTTGCCTTAGAATTTGCACGCGTACCTGAGAGGTTGGAGTGCTGTGGTATTTATAAACGATCACCTGATTCCTTGGACGTGCCCTGGATGGGGTCTAAAAACTGTTAGGATTCAAGACGGATTTGAATCAAGTTTGTTATGAGGCCAGTAGGGTCTGTATCTTGTCAGTTAGAGGATCGACGGCTGGGAGAGCTGGTTGATGCCTTGAGGTTCAATGATCACACATACCTAGGCCACTCTTGCGGGTCCTAGGCCACTTCTGGGCATTATTCACCGCCTGAAATCTTATTCAGTTATAGTGAATTCGAATTCTGCAGAGATATTTTGAATGCCGTGGTTTGGCCAGAATGAGAAATAACCTATTTTTCGAGGTATGGAATGGGTCGGCTCCAATGGCTGAGGTACGGTCAGCTTGGATGGCCGAGGAATGGCTCGACTCAGATGGCCGAGTTATGAGGATAGCTTGGGTTACCGAGGAATGGCTCGGCTTAAATGTCCGAGGTATAAGGATAGCTCGGGTTACTGAGGAATGGTTCGGTTCAGATGGCCGAAGTGATAGCTCGGGTTGTCGGGACGACCCGACCTTGTCAAAGGTGATCCGGCTTCATCGCTTAGATGTTATGGCAGCTGGCTGGTTGGGTGTTTGGATTGATCATGACCCAATCGTCGATATGGGCGGTCAATAATGCAATGATAATTTTACCCCTCATCACACCTCGATCGATTTATTGCGACTAACATGAAAATTCAAGAAAACTTGGAATAATTGTATTATAATATGTCGGCTTATATGTTCATATTATTTTTAAGGAAATGATTTTGACTTTTACTATTTGGAAAACATGTTGAAGATGTACTCGTGATCTAGTATTGATTAGTTGGTATCTCATGATATATCAGTTTGCATTAGTTGCAATGTGGCATGTATTAAGTAATGAATGCTTTGTACTAATTAGATTTGATCAAATGCTAAGCTTGGCTAAAATCTAATTAAGTTTTTTTAATGTTTAAGCTTATAAAATGAGGAAGGAACCGATCACATGACTCATGATTAACTTTATATATATATTTAGTTATATTTTTATATTTTAAAATCTCATGAGTCTCAAGTATTTTTTAATTTTAATTTTAATTTTTTGTTCAAGCCATTCCAAATGTTTAGTTTTAGCATCTAAGCTTATAAAATTTTGGATTAAGTTGGGAGGGCTAATTAAACATGTACACAACAAATTGTAATAACATTATGGATTAAATTTTTAAATAATATATTGGATAATATTAAACCTTTGAAAGCATAATTAGATTGGCTCACATGTTTCTTTTGAGTTTATGGAGAAAACCACATATTCAAATCACAGTCCTCATCAAGATTTTTTTTTACTGTTTGGCAGATTAAATGTTAGGTTTGATCAATCTCAAACCACATATGGCATTTGTAGTTGGGTCATACTTAGGCCTAACTTGATCCAACCATCAAACTTATATTTTTATTAGACTTAACCTAATCTGAAAGAATTAATTTTAAGGTCAACTACTAAGCCCAAAATTCTCTTTTCTTCCCATTTAGGATTTAACTATATATATGTATATATATATATAGCATTCAAGCTTGTAAAATTTTAAGTTGAACATATAGGGTAGGCTATCTAATATATTGTTATCTCTAATATCAAAAATATTTCCTTAACCCAGGCCAGGTTAGGCAAAGCCGGGGTAATTTTTTTAATTTTTAGGTTGAGTACACTGTTGGCCCAGATGGCAACCCAAGGGTGGGTGAATTGGGTTCTTAAAAAATTCGATGCTAAAAATAATTTTACAAAGTGAAAGTGCACAAGGAGAGTGTAGTGAGTGTAGTACTAAGAATGCAATGCTAAATATAAAGATAGAATAGAGAGAAGAGAGAAGAAGTATGACAAACACAAGGATTTATAGTGGTTCGGTGTTAGCTACACCTACATCCACTCCCAAGCAACTCTTGGGCGTACACTATAATCACCCTGATTACAATCGAGTTGTTTTATAAGCTCACAACCCAAACTTGTTGTTTTATAAAAGGATTACAATGAACCCAGCCGATTTTCAAGGCTCACCAGCACACAACCTATCACAAGCTAACCTTAGCTTGTACAAGGCCAACTGCCTCACCTGATTCAATCACCTGATTGAATCAGAAACCAAATATATCAAAGAAATAGTTACAATAAAATGAAAGCTCCTCAAATGAGCAAATAAACAATATAAGTGAGATGGAAATATAAAAGCCTGATTAGAAGATCTTTGAGGTTGGGCTTTTCTTCTTTTCTTCTTTTTCTTCTTGGATGATCTTCCTCAAGATAGGATTAAAGCTTTGGAAGAAACATTGATGCAGAGGATGTAGAAGAACTAGGGCTCTTGCTTTTCTTTTTCTATTTGATGGAAATCCTTCAAAGTTGGCTTTTGAGTGCTTTGGATTTTTCTAAACTCTTTTTCGAACACTTGGGACTTCAATTCTGAGCTTTCTCTCTTGATATTTCTCTATTCTATTCTTGATTTCTTCTCTTGTTTCAAACGATCGGAACCTTTCTTTTATAGTCTCTTCTTAATCCATATTTTGATGCAAAGTAGCTGTTAAAAGTGCTTGTGGATGAGTTTATCATGAAAAAGAAAAGAGCCGTTGGAGTTTATTTGAAAAAATATAATCTCTGGAGTCATTTCTAACACTCCTAAAAATTGCCTCTAACATATTAGAGTCGGCTCTAATCTGACCTAGGATTGGCTCTAAGTCGGGATGCTTGAAATAGTAAGGATCTTCCATCGCAGAGTCGGCTCTAACTTTCCATGGGATCGACACATTTTGTGCTGGAGTCGGCTCTGACTTTCCATGGGATCGACTCTAACTGTGTCCCAAAAAACATAGTATCTATTCTTAGGTTATAGCTGGCTCTAGTCTCTGCAGGAGTCGGTTCTAATTTTGATGCAGAAAAGAGGTTTTCTGTTCTCAAGTTAGATTCAGCTCTAATTTTTCTGGAGTTGGCTCTAAATCATGCCGAAAGTGCCAAACTATTCTGATACGCTCCGGAGCCGACTCTAATCCTCCTAGAGTCGGCTCTAATGTCTGAAACTTGACACTTAACATTAGAAATAGATCCAAACTTAATTTTTCTTGAGTTATGAAAATTTAACCATTTTAAAATCCCTAAAATACTTTATCAAACTCATTAGTAACATAAGAAATATACTCATATAGTTTTTGTTAATCATCAAAATCAATAAATGGGTCAACAATCTTTTTCTTTTTGATAATGACAAAAATATTGAGTATATGCATACAAAATTACATTTTAAACTTTAAATTAGATAACTTTTCAAATAGAGTGATATTTAACAACATTTCCAACAAGTTTATTGCATTACCGTTCCAAAAGGATAAAGGTTATCAAAAAGCTCAATTCAAACTATTGATTCAAATGGATATCAATTCAAATACTTATCAGCTCAACTAGACTCCCCCTGAGTAAGATAACTCCCCTATATATGTGCATACTACATGATTGCTTAAAGTCTATTTAAAGTTCATATGCATATACAACTCTTTCTCCCCCTTTTTTGTTATCAACAAAAAGGTTAAGAAAGTATAGGGTAGTTATTGCTCAATTGGGATATAAATCAATCAAAATAGAAATCAAACATCACAGTGTTCATTCATTTTGCAAGGATCAAAGCTGATTTCAGAAGATCATACATTGCATTCATATTCATTACATAAGTTCAAGTACAAGTTAAATGAAAACATATAGCATAGTTTAAGAGTCCTAAGTACAAGCTAGGTATTAAAAACAACAATCTAACTTTAAAGCAAACATTCAGGTACAATACTTAAAGTCTTAAAGTCTAAAGATAATCTAAGATAGATTGGATAATTGGTTGGATTGGAGTTGAACTGGCTTGGCGTTGAGTGATTGCATCAGCTGGAGAAGCAGGAAGGGTAGGAAACATTACTTCAAAAATTTAAAAGTCTCTTCAATTCCTCTAAAATTTGTCCCATTCCTTTTTCTTAAACCTTTATAAAATCATTAATCAATTTGTCAACAAGGAAAGCAGCTACAGTAACCTTTTCTTGTAGCTCCGCATTACATTTGGAATAAACATATGAGTCATCACTAATACCTTTGATCTTATCAAAAATATTTTGAAGCTCAGTCTTCAATCCATCAGCTGAGGTGCTGATTGATGACTCAATCTTCTTGATCTTTTCTTCCAAAGTGTGCACAAGCTGCCTAGTGCCCAATAGCTGAACTCTAAAATCATCTTTAATTTTTGCTTCATGCTCTGCCAACAAGGCTTTGAGCTGCTCAATCTGTATCAAAAAAACCAAAAGAACCAGAAGAAAATGAGATGGTCGTTGCCGGTGCCGGTGGAGGTGCTAAAGTACTTGGTCAGGTGAACAATATCTAGGAGCAGATGATCCAGCTTCTGAAGGTCCAGGGACCTCATTACCAAATTCAATATCAGCCTTTGCTCAGACTTGCTCAGCTTCATCAGATTATCTTTTCCTTTGCCATTGGCCCTCAACTTTTCTAAAGCACATGCGGTAAAGAGTGGAGATATTATAGTAGTCTGTGTGCCCCAGTTTCTTTTGTGGCTCATTCTCCAGAATATTCACCCCTTGGCTTCGAAATATCGAAGTCAAAAATATGTCATATGGTAAAGTGGATCTCTTCTTAGTCCCAGCCTCAGCCATGTATCCAATCATCATTCCGACCAAGTTAATTGGATACACATTCATCACACAATCCATCAGAAGAACACCCTTTTAGATACATACTCAAATCGGCCAGTCTTGAGAAATAAAACTCTACTGCAAATGCTATGAAGTAGTCTCATTTCCAGACTTAGCTAATTTGCCTTTACTTCTTTAAATTCAGAAATTTCTCTTCCTAACATTCTTGTCAAGGCCTTACCTCTATCACTGTGAAGAGTGGCAACCATTCCAATAACAGAAATCTTCAAAACATTTCCCAGAATTTCAGAAGTGAGATGGACTCGGATTCATCTCACATAGCTAACTAAACCACCATCCTCTCTACTTACATTGTTGTAGAATTCTCTAACTAAAGTAGGTTAAGTGGGAACATCAATAGAACATACTCTCTCCCAGCCCATTTCTTTTAACTGCCTACCAATTGAAAAGCTTTTTGAGTCAAGAAAATCGAAGTCTACCTTTCTTTCCATGGTAATTGCTTTTTTAGCCAGCAAATCAACTTGTGGAGAGGATGGGATAGGAATAGCACTTGGAGTTGATGAGAATAAGGTTGAAGGAGTGCTTAGAGAAGGTGGCCTCACCGAATGTCGCAGGAGCACCTCCCGGTCATGACGGAAACTCCTATGGAGGATGCACAGCATTTGGGAGCCATTGAGGTTAGGGAAGATGAGAATCAAAGGTGTTTGGAGGATTGAGAGAGGTGAAGAAGAGTTTAGAATGAATTAGAGTCGATTTGGTTAGAAAATGGGTCGGCTCTGCCCTAGATATAACGAAAGGAGACCACTTAGAGTTGGCTCCCGAAAAGTGAAGTGTCAGCTCTAAGTCACTAACATAGTCAATGTCCGAAATAGAGTCAGCTCCGATAGTAGCTAGAGTCAGCTCTAATGAGCAGACAGAGACTCCGGATAATTGAGTCGACTCCAACTCCAATAGAGTCGGCTCCAAGACAATTTCAGTGAAAGATAAGAGTTTCAAAGAATCTAAAACTTATCAAATTAGGCATCAAACTCTAGATATATTTTCCTTAAAGTATGGAGGGTCAAGAAAATCAAATGTCTAGATAATTTCTCCTTAGAATCATAAGAAGATTTTCAAGAAAATGATTGAACTCTAGATAATTATTCTTAAGAGTTTCAAAACTACTCTAATGGATCACAAACTTCTAATTCTCCTCTAAGATAGCAAAATCTCTCCTCACTTAAGGGTTTTGTAAATATATCGGCTAATTGTTTATCAGTACACACATAATTTAGACAAACATAATTGTTAGCAGCATGTTCTCTAATGAAATGGTGTCTTATCTCTATGTGTTTGGTTCTTGAATATTGAATAGGGTTCTTAGTCAAATTTATTGCACTAGTGTTGTCACACCTTGTTGCCCAGATGTAGTAGCCCAAGAGGGGGGTGAATTGGGTATTTTAAAAATTAATTCAATGGATGATATTGACTAACGCAGATATGTGCTTAATCAAAAGTTAATTTGCAGCGGTGTAGTGGAGTGCACAAAATAGAAAATACACAGATCAATCAAACGCAAACACAGCAGAGTTTATAGTGGTTCGGTGCCAAACTCGGCTCCTACATCCACTCCCCAAAAACCCTTGGGAATTTCACTAATCGTATCACAACGATTATAACCCCTAGCCTTCCCCGGCTAGTCCTCTTGTTTTCACGGCACAAGGCAGCCAAATCCCCTAGCCTTCCCGGCTAGTCCTCTTGTTTTACTGGCACAAGGAAGCCAATCCCCTAGCCTTCCCGGCTAGTCCTCTTGTTTTACTGGCACAAGGAAGCCAATCCCCTAGCCTTCCCGGCTAGTCCTCTTGTTTTAATGGTACAAGGAAACCAATCAAGAAACTAGGGTTATCTCTAACCCTAATACAAAATTTATCAAAGAATAATAGATAGCTCCAAATATGAGCAGATATTCAAATAAGAACTTTACAATTTTTAGAAGCAATAACCAGCAGCAAATGTAGAATGTCGACGCAGCTGAGATTTGAATCTTGCTTCAAAGGCTTGGACGATTTTTGAGCAAGTGTTGAAGGATGAAACTTCGCAGCACAAAGACTTGCTTCTCAAGATCCGAAAGTTGTAAGCAATAAACACTCTCTTTTGATTTCTTTCTTTTCTCTCTTTTGATTTCTTGATGTGAAAAAACAATGTAAGAGATTCCTCAAGGTTTTCTTCTGAACATCTCTATTTAAACCAATCAAAAAACTATCCGTTAGATTCATTGGTAAATAGAAGAAAAGAAAAACGGGAAGAAATAAAACCATTTGAAATATTTTCCCAAATGATGAAAGCATTAAACCCATTGCTAGTGAGGGATTCCTGTCCATAATCAAAAGGAAACGGTCAGCATTCATCAAAATAGAAATGAGAGAGAAAGAGCATTAAATGAGAGAGAGAGTAAGCATTTAAAACAAAGTTGGCTGAAATAAATTTTCAGCAACTCCCTTCAAGAAAACGTCCGGCCAACAATGGGAAAAAGAGAAACCAGTAAGCTAGCTTTTCTCCCAAGCTAGCTAGCTAGGTTCCAAAATCCCACGGCTGAAGTGATCAGCCCTCAAACCAACAAAGCAAGGGAGCTAGCTTGTTAGCTAGCTCTTTCAAGGAGTCATACGGTTTGGGTGAAAATTCGTTCAAGAATAGCTAGCTTGGAGCCACTCATAGCATGTAAAAAAGAGAGAGCAAGTTAGCTTGTAAGCTAGCTTATTTTCAAAAATGCACGGAGGAATCCTTTCATGAAGGTCAACTTTTAAAATCTAGCTAACTTACTAGTTAGCTATTTAAAAAGTGTAGGGAGTCATGCAAAAAGATAGTTAGCTTATGAGCTAACTAGATAAAAGGCAAACCTATTCATGACAAAAATAGCTAACTCCCAAGCCATGAAAACAATAAAGATAGTTAGCTTATAAGCTAACTCCCCAAAGGGAATCATGAAAAGATGGTTAGCTTGTAAGCTAGCTTTCTCAATAAAAGCTACGGGAGATGGTTTCATGAAAAGGAATTCTTGTCATCCAGCTAACTCATAAGTTAGCTATCCATAAAGGTGTGAAGCCATGATAAAAAGATAGTTAGCTTGTGAGCTAACTTATTATAAAAACCATGCGGCTGATTTGAAAAAGGGAGGAAAGAAGTTAACTAACCAGCTAGCTATTTTAAAAGGTATTCTATCATGCAAAAAGCTAGTTAGCTTGTTAGCTAACTGGATGAAAAGATAGCTAACACATAGCTAGCTATAGCAAGGAGTTTTCATGCTATGTAAGATGGAATGGATGAAACAAGTTAGCTTGCAAGCTAACTGCTTCAACAAGGCATTCGGCCAAGGAGAAAATATGAGGAAACAAGCTAGCTTTCCAAAGAGAAGAAACCGGCCAGCAAGAAGGGAAGTTAGCTTCCTAGCTAACTTATTTTCAAAAGCATTCGGCCAGCAACAGGAAGAACAATGGGAGGATAAACAAGTTAGCTCCTCAGCTAACTAGTTAACCAATTCATTTGTCTAGCCAACCTGCAAAACAAAGAAGTTAGCTCCTTGGAAGGGGCAAGTTAGCTCCCTAGTTAACTAGAAATTTCAATCTCACAGCTGGCACAAAGAGTGAAGGAAAAAAAAGTTAGCTAGCATATGAAGGAAGCTAGCTAACAAACCATGCAACACTTCTAGTAAGCAATTAAGTTTCTATACTCTAAACAATATAAAATAGACTTCACATGAAATATTCTTGACAATTGTAATTTGTAAGATACATGAATATTCTTGTAATATCATAATTTATTCAGGCCTAATTTGTTTTGTAATCATCAAAATCAATTCAGGGGTCAACACACCTAATTGAAATCTTATCAAGTATGATGCCATAATCCTTAAGTTATCGCTTAATCCAAAGGATTTGAGTACAGCAACTTTCAGCTGCAACATATTCTACTTCAGCAGTTGATAATGCAATTAAATTTTGCTTTTGCTAAACCAAGAGATTAAGTTACTGTCTAAGAACTGGCATGCACCACTTGTGTTTTTTCTATCTAGTTTACAACCAGCAAAATCAGAATCAGAATATGCGATTAGATTAAATGTTGAGTTACTAGAGTACCATAATCCTACATGTTTAGTTCCACTTAAGTATCTCAAAATTCTTTTTACAGCAATTAAGTGAGATTCCCTAGGATCATATTGATATCTAGCACATAAATATACAACAAACATAATATCAAATTTACTAGCTGTTAAATAAAGTAAAGAACCAATCATACCTCTATAAGGCTTTTGATTGACTTTCTTACCATCCGTATATTTATCGAGTTTGCATGAAGGACTCATTGGTGTGCTAAGATGTTTAACAATTTTATACCAAACTTCTTAAGAATTTTCTTCGTATATTTTATTTGGTTAATAAAAATTTTCTCTTTCTCTTGTTTGATTTGAAGTCCAAGGAAGAAATTCAGTTCTCCCATCATACTCATTTCAAATTCTTTCTCCATTAGATTTGCAAAATCTTGATAAAGAAGATTGTTAGTAGCACCAAATACTATATCATCAACATAAATTTGCATTACTAATAAATTTTTTTCTTTTCAAAAATAAGGTTTTATCAATATTTCCTCTAGAAAAATTATTTTTAATAAAAAATTTACTCAGCCTATCATACCAAGCTCTAAGTGCTTGCTTTAAACCATAAAGTGCTTTATGTAATTTAAAAACATGATTTGAAAATTTATGATCTTCAAAACTGGGTGGTTGCTTAACATAAACTTTTTTATTTATAAAATCATTTAAGAATGCACTTTTTACATCCATCTAAAATAAATTAATATTCATGCAACATGCAAATGCAAGTAACAACTTAATGGCTTCTAATCTAGTAACAGATGCAAAGGTTTCATCAAAATCAATACCTTCTTCTTGATTATAATCCCTTTACAACTAATCTAGCTTCATTTCTAATAACACTGTCATCTTCATCTAACTTATTTTTAAACACCCATTTGGATCCTATAACTAGATAATCTTTGGGTCTATCAACTAGGGTCCATACCTTTTTCCTAGTGAATTGATTCAATTCTTCTTGCATGGCTAACATCCAATAACTATCCTTTTCAGCTTCTTCAATTGTCTTGGGCTCTATATGAGATACAAATGCAAGATGATTATTGATGTTTCTCATGGATGATCTAGTTCTTACACCTTGAGATGGATCACCTATGATTAGGTCCTTTGGATGACCATAAGCATATCTCCAATCTCTAGATAGATCTGTATCATTACGAGTAGTATCAATACCATCATCCTTAGCTTCAGGTTCATAATCTGAAGATACATCAACATTCAATTTTTCAAAATCTCTTTTAAGTATATTAGTATCTTTCTCATCATCTTTTTTTTCAGACTTGATGCTATTACATGAATTAACTCTTCTACAATCAATTACTTCTTATTGAATACTTTATATGCCTTGCTAGATGTGGAATAACCTAAGAATATACCTTCATCTGACTTAGCATCAGACTTTTCTAGATTATCCTTTTCATTATTATGAATGAAACATCTACAACCAAATGCATTAAAATAACTAATGTTGGGTTTCCTATCATGCCCATAGCTCATAGAGAGTTTTCTTAAGGATTGGTCTAATCAAGGCTCTATTTAGGATATAACATGTTGTATTTATAGCTTTCACCCAGAAATATTTTGAGAGTTGGCTTTCACATAGCATGGTATGGGTCATGTCTTCTAGAGTCCTTTTTTTTTACAACCTCATTCTATTGAGGTGTCCTAGATGCTGAAAAGTTATGATGGATGTCATTTTCAATGCAGAAATCTTTAAACAAGTGATTTTCAAATTCAGTCACATGATCACTTCTAAGAGACACTATGGTGGTGTTTTTCTCATTTGTGACTTTCTTGAAGAATTTTAGAAATATCGAGAAAGACTCATCTTTATGAGCAAAAAATAATATCCAAGTGAATCTAGAGTAATCATCGACTATCACAAGACCATATTTCTTTTCTTCTAGACTAGTGGTTCTAGTAGATCCAAAAAGGTCCATGTGTAATAGTTCGAGTGGCCTAGAAGTGGAAACAATATTTTTAGATTTGAAAGAATTCCTTCTTTATTTTTTAAATTGACATGCATCACAAACTCTATTGTTTTCAAAATCTAATTTTGGAAGACCTTTAACCAAATCTATTTTAAGCAATTTCGAAATCAAATGTATGCTTGCATGATCTAATCTACGGTGTCATAGCCATCCAATCTCATTTACCTTAGCATTATCAGCAATTAGGCAATGGTTATTTGTGGATAAATTATTTAAGTTAATTAAGTATACATTGCTATTTCTATTTCCAACAAAGATAATGCTACTGTTAATGGGATTCGATACAGTGCAGATAGATGCTTCAAAGGAAATTTGAAACCTTTATCGCATAGTTGGCTAATGCTAATCAAATTATGCTTTAATCTATCTACATATAAATTTTTTTCAATAAAAGCGGATGGAGTGATCTGAATTTTATCAATGCACATGATGTGACCTTTACCATTATCTCCAAAAGTCACCACTCCACCTCTTTTAGCTTTAAGGATGATGAATTGATCTTTGTCATCTGTCATGTATCTTGAGCGCCGCTATCAAGATATCATTTTCTTTTTGATTCTTTGGCTACAAGACACGTCTACAAAGCAATCATATCTTATGTTTAGGTATCCAAGCCTTCTTGGGTCCTTCATGGTTAGTAGCAGCAAATATAATTCCTTTTGGAACCCAAATTATTTTACTTCTATGACTGATATTCACATGAGACATTTTATGGTTGCAAACATAAAATTTATGTCCTTTCATACCATAATGAAAATATAAAATATCTTTTTCAATTCATTCTTTTACAAACAAATTGTTAACAAATTTTTGCTTCTTGTATGGTCTATAACTTAAACCAGCCTTATCAAAAATAGCTTTTTGATTGTTTAAAAGCAAATCAAGTCTTTCTGAGCTATAAGTAAATTTGTCAACAATGCCCTTATATTTTTTAAGTTTATTTTTCAAGTTCAGATTTTCAGCAGAAATAAATTCTTTTTCTTTTCGCATATCTTGCTTTTCAGAATTTTGCTTTTCAAATTTAGTGAAATTTCATTTTTTTCTTTTTAGAAGATTCGGATTTTCTATTTTTAAAACTTTATTCTTTGCTCTCAAAACTTTAAAATCATTCATCAGTTCATTAAAGGCATCATAGAATTCATTAAATGTGAAATCATATATAGGGGTTTCAGGACTTACCTCTTCTTCTTCATTTGCCATAAGACATATGTGGGCAACTTCTTGTTGTTCATCTCTGGATGAAGATTCATCACTATCGCTCCAAGTTGTAATGTATGCTTTTTAATTCTTTCTAAATCCTTTCTTGAGTTGAGGATATTCGGGTCTGAAATGTCCAGGCTTTTTACATTCATAACAAATCAAGGGATCTTTCGTTTTTCCTTATCTTTTTTTTTATCTTCTTCCAACTTGACACTAATTTTTCTTTTATGAAACGGCCTCCTTCTTTGCATGAATTTCTTGAATTTTCTTGCAAGGAGAGCAGTGTCATCGTAGTCTTCATCTTCTTCACTGCTGCTTGATTCCTTTTCTGTAGCCTTGAGTGAATTGTCCTCTTTTTTTCACATCTTCTTCATAATGTTGCTTCATTGTTAATTCATGGGTCATAAGTTATCCAAGAAGCTCCTTCAAAGGTAAGGTGTTGAGATCTTTGGCTCCTAAATTGCTGTTACTTTGGTTTCCCATGCTCTTGGAAGAGATCTAAGAATTTTTTGAATCAATTCAAAGTTCATATAGGTCTTACCAAGACTTTTCAATCCATTTACTATGTTGGTAAATCTATGTACATGCATGTGATGGATTCATTTTGATCCATGTTAAAGAATTCATATTTATGTACAAGAATATTAATCTTGGACTCTTTAACTTGGTTGGTACCCTCATGAGTAACTTTCAACCAATCCCATATTTTCTTGGTTAAGATGCAAGTAAATATTCTATTAAATTCATTTGCATCCAAGGAGCAGTATAGGACATTTATGGCCTTGGCATTGAGCTGAGCCATTTTTGATCATTTTTATTCCAATCCCTTTCGGGCATAGGAACAATGGATCTATCAACTAAGTGTGTCGGAGTACTAGGACCATTAATAATGACACTTTATAAATCATAGTCTAAAGCTTGAATGAAAATCCTCATCCTAGCTTTCCAATATGAATAGTTTATGCCATTAAAAAGGGTGGACGGTTTGTGGATTATCCTTTAGAAAAAGAAAAACCAGCTTGAGCTGCCATTTGGATCTTTAGCTCTTGATTGTTAGATCATGGAAGGATAAGCACAAGCTCTGATATCAATTATTAGCCCAGATGGCAACCCAAGAGGGGGGGTGAATTGGGTTCTTAAAAATTTGATGCTCAAAAATAATTTCACAAAGTGAAAGTGCACAAGGAGAGTTTAGTAAGTATGGTACTAAAAATGCAATGCTAAATATAAAGATAGAGTAGAGAGAAGAGAGAAGAAGCACGACAAACACAGAAATTTATAGTGGTTCGGTGTTAGCTACACTTACATCCACTCCCAAGCAACTCTTGGATCTACACTATAATTACCCTGATTACAACCGAGTTGTTTTACAAGCTGACAACCCAAACTTATTATTTTATAATGGGATCACAATGAATCCAGCCAATTTTTATAGGCTCACCAACACACAACCTATCACAAGTTAACCTTAGCTTGCACAAGGCCAACTGCCTCACCTGATTCAATTACCTGATTGAATCAGAAACCAAATGTATCAAAAAAAATGGTTACAATAGAATGAAAGCTTCTCAAATGAGCAAATAAATAATATATAAGTAAGATAAAATAGAAAAGCCTGATTAGAAGATCTTTGAGGTTGAGCTTTTCTTATTTTTCTTCTTGGATGATCTTCCTCAAGATAGGATTGAAGCTTTGGAAGAAACGTTGATGCAGAGGATGTAGAAGAATTAGGGCTCTTGCTTTTCTTTTTCTATTTGATGAAAATCCTTCAGAGTTGCTTTTGAATGCTTTGGATTTCTCTAAACTCTTTTTCGAACACTTGGGATTTCAATTCTGAGCTCTCTCTTGATATTTCTCTATTCTGTTCTTGATTTCTCCTCTTGTTTCAATCGGTCGGAACCTTTCTTTTATAATCTCTTCTTAATCCATATTTTGATGCAAAGTAGCCGTTAAAAGTGTTTGTGGATGAGTTTATCATAAAAAAGGAAAGAGCCATTGGAGTTTATTTGAAAAAATATAACCTTTGGAGTCATTTTTGACACTCCTGAAAATTGTCTATGACATATTAGAGTCGGCTCTAATCTGGCATGGGGTTGGCTCTAAGTCGGGATGCTTGAAATAATAAAGATCTTTTATCGTAGAGTCGGCTCTAGCTTTCCATAGGGTCGATACATTTCGTGCTGAAGTCGGCTCTAACTTTCCATGGGGTCGACTCTAACTGTATCCCAAAAAACATAGTCTCTATTCTCAGGTTAGAGTTGGCTCTAGTCTCTGCAGGAGTCGGCTCTAGTCTCTGCAGGAGTCGACTCTAATTTTGATGCAGAAAAGAGGTTTTTGTTCTCAGGTTAGAGTTGGTTCTAATTTTTTTGGAGTCGGCTCTAAACAGTGCCAAAAGTACCAAACTATTCCAATACGCTCCGGAGTCGACTTTAATCCCCCTAAAGTCGGCTCTAATGTCCGAAACTTGATACTTAACATTAGAAATAGATCCAAACTTAATTTTCTTTGAGTTATGAATACTTAATCATTTTAAATCCCTGAAACACTTTATCAGACTCATTAGTAACATAAGAAATATACTCATATGGATTTTATTAATCATCAAAATCAATAAATGGGTCAACAAGTATAAATTTCAGTTTGGATATGTGCTTATCTATAGTTGGGAAAAGGCTTAGATCAGTTAAGTTGAGAATCTATGCTTGTCTCGTAGCTTATTTTTAAAATCAAACTTACAAAATTTTGAGCTAGACCAATAGGCTACCTAGCCTATAGTTAGCTTTGATTCATCCTTATCAATATGGAAAAGTCTTTGTGCACCATGTGTGATGCATAAAGTGCACACCATGCTGGATAATTGGTCCGCACGCATGTATACCAAAGATAATTTTGTTCTTTTCATGTCGCACATGCGGTCACATGCGTGCATGGTGTACTTCTTCCTGGACTGCACATGGTGTATAAAGAATTTTTCTATTAATATTCTCTTAGTTACGTAACGAAAGAAAGGCAACCTTTGTGGAACCGAAGGAGTACATCACGATTATTTGTTGCTTTACAATTTAGTCGTGCTTCATAAATATGTTACAAAATTTTTATTACTGCAATTTATAAAAGAAAGGCAAATATGGCTACTAATCTATCTCATCAATTTTGGTCACTTTTAACATGGGCATTGGCTTTAACCAGACTTTTAGAGTGGAATAAAATTTTGTAATGTTTTTAAGTTATCATGACTTTCATTAAAAGATAAAATTTAGTTATTGTTTCATAAATACAAACAGTTTGATTTTCTCTTTATTGTTTTTTTTACCATCACATAAGACTTAGATGATTGTTTAAAAAAAATAGAAAGAACCAAATGATCCATGACTAAGTTTTATTTTTAATTAAATTTTATAATACTAATTTATTGAATATGCAAACTAATATGCTGATTAAGTATGATAATCTTTTAATACTTCCATCGGAGATAAAGAAGATAAGAGAGAGACAAAAAAAAATGTTTTTTTTTATGGAACAAGATTGCTTCATTATCCAAATAATAGAGAGAATAAGCTTCTAACTCGTACCAATATGCAGATAAATTTAATTATTACTTAGTTGATATTTGCTACTTACCATTAATACTATCTTGCTAATAAAAAAAATAAAACTATCATCCAAAATAAAAAGTGATAGAGAAAATAGAGGTGGCGGGGCTGAAGGAATGATCAATTATTTCACCCTCATTTCTTAATTAGATTATGCACATATTTTTATATAATGTTTGAATAATATGCTGAATAACCTATATTATTCACTCTCTAACCAGCATCCAAAATACGGTCATGATCTTTTCTTTTCTTACCTTTTCTTTTTGTGTTCAAGATTCTGCACTGACACAAGTGCATGGGCATTATGCATATATATATATATATATATATATATTTAATACTATGAAACCACAATCATAAGCTTGATTACAATGTAGTGTACTCGTTAATATTTATTATTATTATTATTTTACATTACGTGCAGTGTAAGAGTGCGCAGCTTGCATAATAATTTAATTGCCCGCATCGTGCATGTGTTGCAAAAAATAAAATATTTTTGAACGAAATCACATGGACATGATCAATTATCGCATGGTAGATGATCAATTATAGCGCGCAATGCTTGCATCCTGAGCCGCTCCCTGCACACAGACCTTTCTTAAAATGAAATGAATACTGGTAGACTACCATAAATACTCTTTCAATCCCTTTCAATCCCTCCCCCACGCCCCCGCCGTCTTTTCTCAGCATCGTCAAGTTCAAGATGTCGACAGCGATCCAGCAGCACAGCGACACCTTCTACACCGTCACCTTCAACGGCACCGACCACATCCTGACGACGGTGACGTCCTCCGGCGCCGACGTCGCGGAGTGGCTCGCCGAGATCCTCCGCATCCACCGGCACAGCCTCTCCCATCTCATCGTCGGCATCGACGCAGAGTGGCGCCCCAACGTCACCTCTGTCCAAAACCCAGTCGCTGTCCTCCAGCTCTGCGTTGGCCGCCGCTGCCTCGTCTTCCTCCTCCTCCACGCCGACTACATCCCCAAGACCTCTTCGATTTCCTCGCCGACGACCGCTTCACATTCGTCGGCGTCGCCATCTGCGGTGACGCCGACCGCCTCGCCGACAAGTACAAACTCACCATCACCAACCAAACCGACCTCCGGGTTCTCGCCGCCGAGAAAATGGGCCGCCCGGAGATGAGGCAGAAGGGGCTAGCTGGACTCGCCTCGGCGGTGCTCGGGGTGACGATGCCGAAACCCGACGAGGTGAGGATGAGCGAGTGGGATCAAGAGAACCTCACCCATGACCAGATGAAGTATGCCGCCGTGGATGCGTTCCTCTCCTTCGAGATCGGGAAGCGGCTCTTCGCCGTCGAGTTCGGAGATTGATCTGGGTTAGGGTTTTATCCCTGGCTTCTTTCACTAGTAATGCAATAAAAGGGGCTTTATAAATAAAGGTATCACTGGATGTTCTGATCTTGCTGTTCGTGAGAATGTTGTTAGAATAGCTGGTGTACCTATCTTGGAACGCTATCGAAACTTTACTCTTTTGCTTGATGATGATACCTGATAGTAGTGGTTGCGTGGTATTATAACTGATTTGAATGGATGGATCTCTTTGTAGATGCCTGTGATGTGGAAATGGTTCTTGTTTGATTCTATTCAGGCCTGGTGATAGATGTGAATTTAGTCTTCAAAGATTTTAAAGGGGTTATGATATTGATGACGCCCGATCACCAATTATGAACGTCGAAACGGAGTGCTTCTCGACCCTTTGCTTCACTATGTTGCCTGCAAAGAAGTCCCAAGACTGGAGAAGATTCTTCGATGGGACCCTCCGATGCCCAAGTTAGCAATTGAGGTCATAGCTGAAGAAGGGCTCGAGTGAGCCCTTTTTGGTATGGAAAAGGAGATCTCGATCAGAGAGAAGAGATTCCTTTTTGAATGCTAAGACAGCGATTTTGGGGATTGTCGCACATACCTGTTTAAAGAGTGAATTCACCTTTTTATAGGGGTTGACATGATCACGTGGGATTCCGTGAGGAAGGAATGTCTGCGGATTCTTGGAAGTTGTGTAGATCGGGGCTGGTTGGTTGGTCCTGTCCCATCGGAGAGGGAGAAAACGACGGTTGGTGGGTTAAGTCCCATCAATCAGTGGGGCTGCTGAGTTGTTGGGTCTAGTCCCATCAACAACGTGGCCAGTGGGTAGGTGGATCTGGCATTGTCAGGCGGCGCGAGTCAGAGAGGTGGTTTCTTGAATTGCTGGGGCCATGCTGGGGCCGATCTGGAGAGAACTGGGACATCTCGACCTTCCCGGGGGAGCCGAGGCTGAGCCTGGTTGACCAGGGGCGGCCGGGGCCGACCTCCGGCCAGGAAGTACCAGAGCGGGGCTGGCCAAGGATGGCCTGGGACGACTCGGCGGGCTTGGAGACGCCGGAGCCGAGAGAGGCCGGCCAGGGATGGCCTGCGCCGACTCGGCGGGCTCGGAGATGCTGGGGCCGAGAGGGGCCAGCCAGGAATGGCCTGGGCCGACTCGGCGGGCCTGAAAACGCCAGGGCTGAGAGGGGCCAGCCAGGGATGGCCGGGCCGACTCGGCGGGCCTGGAGACACCGGGGCCGAGAGGGGCCGACCAGGAATGGCCGGGGCCGACTCGGCGGGCTCGGAGACGTCGGGCCCGAGAGGAGCCGGCTAGGAACGGTCGGGGCCGACTCGGCGGGCTCGGAGATGCCTGGGCCGAGAGGAGCCGGCCAGGAATGGTCGGGGCCGACTCGGCGGGCCTAGAGAGGCCGAGGCCGAGAGGGGCCGACTAGGAATGGCCGGGGCCGACTCGGCGGGCTCGGAGACGCCGAGACCGAGAGGAGCTGGCCAGGAACGGTCGGGGCCGACTCGGCGGGCTCGAAAACGCCGGGGCCAAGAGGGGCCGGCCAGGAACGGCCAGGGTTGACTCGGTGGGCTCGGAGACACCGGGGCTGAAAGGGGCCGACCAGGAAAGGCCTGGGCCGACTCGGCGGGCCTGGAGACACCGGGGCCGAGAGGGACTGGCCAGGAATGACCGGGGCTGACTCGGCGGGCTCGGAGACGCCGGGGCCGAGAGGGGCCAGCCAGGAATGGCCTGGGTCGACTCGGCGGGCCTGGAGACACCGGGGCCGAGAGGGGCCGGCCAGGAACGGCCGAGGCCGACTCGGCGGGCTTGGAGACGACGGGGCCGAGAGGGGCCGGCCAGGGACGGTCGGGGACGACTCCGCGGGCTCGGAGACGCCGGGGCCGAGAAGGGTCGGCCAGGAATGGCCTGGGCCGACTCGGCAGGCCTAGAGACGCCGGAGCCGAGAGGGGCCGGCCAGGAACGGCCGGGGCCGAGAGGGGCTGGCCAGGAACGGCCGGGGCCGACTCGGCAGACTCGGAGACGCCGAGGCCAAGAGGGACTGGCCAGGAACGGCCTGAGCCGACTCGGCGGGCCTGAAAATGCCGGGGCCGAGAGGGGCCGGCCAGGGATGGCCGGGGCCGACTCGAGGGCCTGGAGACGCCGGGGCCGAGAGGGGCCGGCCAGGAACGGCCGGGGCCGACTCGGCGGGCTCGGAGACGCCGGGGCCGAGAGGGGCCGGCAAGGAATGGCCGGGGCCGACTCGGCGGGCCTGGAGACACCGGGGCCGAGAGGGGCCGGCCAGGAATGGCCGGGGCCGACTCGGCAGGCTTGGAGACGTCGAGGCCGAGAGGGGCCGGCCAGGAACGGTCGGGGCCGACTCAGCGGGCTTGGAGATGCCGGGGCCGAAAGGGGACGACCAGGATGGCCGGGACGCAAAAATGCTCTGGTTTTGTCGAGATTGCCCCTGCGGCTGCACGTGGCTACACCAGCCACGTCAGATGCCCCCCTCAACGCTAAGGACCATGCGCCTGCTGCCCTTTGGGCGAAAAGGGCGCGAAAATTCAAAAGGAATGATTGCTTCTTTTGGTGTGCTTTAAATGGGCTGATGAGTTGGGGCTTGGTTTCGAGGCGGTGTCTCTTTGAAGACCTCCCGTAATCATGCGTTAGGTGGTGTTGACGTTGGCGCCGGACGCTCCGGATAAAGATCTCATCGAGTAGTGGAGAAAAGGCAAGGACATCATTACTGCCCCATTTTCTACACCTCACGATTGGCCAGGGATCACGTCTCTTGGGGAAACGAGGCAGCACGTCTCGGGCCCAGGCGAGATTTTCGGCTGGCAGCCTGCAGCGCAATGGATGCACGCCAGGTGGCAGGATCTCGGGCGGCGCTAGCCGGAGACATGGGCTATAAAAGCCTTCCAAGGGCCTGTGGAAACCTTTACGCTGCCATTGCTTTCTCTACTTCCTTCTTCTTTGAGTTCCTCTTCTGTGACCTGAGCCTTTTCAACTCCCAGGTTAGTCTTATCCCCTTCTTTTCCTATGGATCGTAGCGCCATTAGGGAGGGTAAGAGACCTGTAGAGGAGTCTTCCCAGTCTGATAGCAAAAACTAGGCCCCTGCGACTAGTAGCCAAATGCCCCGACCATCGGACGACATCGTTATCCGCGACCCATCAAGGGCATTAGGACCTTCGCCTACCTCTGGTTCTCCCATTAGGGCAGTCCCCTTGTCCTCTCACCGTCCGGCCCTTCCTCCGGCGGTGAGCTCTGATCTAGCGGGTCCATCGGGGGTAGCCTTAACCATGACCCCTAAGGATGTAGATGCCATTAGGGCTAAGTTTCTGGTCCCTGATTTCATTAGCATGTCCACCGGGGCCCGAAGATAGGGTGATATCTGACCATCCAGGTCGGGTCGCTCTATATGAGGAGTTCTTCTGGTGCGGGCTGCGCCTTCCCTTTACCCTTTCTTTCTTAACCTTTTAGAGAGGTATAGATTAGTAACGGCACAGTTGACTCCGAATTCGATTCGGATCATTTGCGCCTTCGTTATCCTTTGCCACTTTGAGGGGGCCCGTCTAGAGTTGTCCCTGTTCCGAGCCTTTTACAAATCCGTCGTCAAGGCGAGGGGGCCTGGTGGGCCTTTACCGCCAGGCCGGGTAGAGCCTTCCCCCTAGGCCTCCCATCCAAAATTAGAGGGTGGAAGTCCAGGTTCCTTTTTGCTCATGTTGAGGGGTGAGAGCTGTTTGGAGGGAGCCCGATACTAGCTCCAACGATGACTCCTCCGTAAGGGAGAGAGATAAGGGTCTGTTTACCTAGTTATCCAATTGTCAGATCCCCGGCTATAAGGAACTCCTATCCGAGGAGAACCTGATAGAGGCCGAGTTGGCCCCGGCGACCGGTGAGCCTGAATCCCTTTGTCCCGTTTTTCTATTTACTGCGTGTCGCCGCTAATGTCGATTATCTTTTCTTATGCAGCCATGAAGTTCTTCGTCAACGAGTTCGAGGCCATCGCAAGGAAAAGAGGCTGGCGACCAGAGAGTCGTCTAGGCCATCGAAGAAGCTCAAGAGAAGGGAGCCGGTAATGCCGGCCACAGCCCCCACAGCCCCAACGCCAGTGGAGGAACCGGCCGAGAGGAAGTCGGTGGTGAGAGTGGCCCAAAGGCCAGCCGAGGCCGAAGTTGAAGAGGGGGAGATCCGGCCACCGCCGAAACACCGGTGGTGGTTTTGGATGAAGAAGCCCCTGCCGCCGCCGACGTGCCCGAGGCGGGGCGGGTTACTGTTGCTGTTGGCCCCCCGGCTGCTGCAGAGCCAAGGAGGGAGAGCGCTCCCCCAATCACCGGCGAGGGGGAGCGGATCGCCAGAGAGGCCAGAGACAGGAAGGAGGCGACCGAGAAGCAAAGGGATGAGCCGAGGAGCTCATCCCACCAACCGGCTTGGCGCCCAGACCATCTTCAGGCGAAGGGTCCGCAGGAGGGACAGGCGCGCCTGGTCCCTACCATCGGCAGTATGGCGGATGCCGCCCGAGCCTCCCGTCTCTTATCAGGAGTCTGGGCCACTGATTTTGAAGAGGAGATGCGGGGGATGAGCCACTCCGCACTCATGGACATGATTTTGGTCTCCATCGTCCAGGTAACATTTCGGATCTTCTTTCTTTTCCCAATACTTCTCTCTTTGTAGCTAACGTGTTTCTCCTATTGCAGATGGCCAATGGTGCCCTTGGGCTTCGCGAGGCGCTGGCCCAGTCTTCCAGCGCACTGGCGAAGGCTCTGGTGCGGGTCGACAAATACCGAAAGGAGAGTATGGCACACGCCGACAACCTTTTTCGACTTCGCCAGGAGACCACGGCCCGCGAGGAGGGCTATGCCGGCCGCCTTCAGGAAATAGAGAGCCGGGCCGCTGCATCCGAGGCCAAAATGGAATTGGCCTTGGAAAGGTCGAAGGCCGCCGCGGCGCAGATCGAGGAGCTTACTAGGTGGCTCCAAAGCACCGGGGAGGAGGCCCGGGCCGCCGGGGAGAAGGCCGCTGCCGCGGAGAAAGCGGCAGCAGAAGTTGTTTTGGAGAAGGCTGGTGCGGTGGCCTGCGCTGATGAGGCCAGTGCCCGTGCCGCAGAAGCTGAGGCCAAGGCTTGGGAGGCTGAAAACAAGGCACAGCGAGCCGAGGCCGAGGCCGGGCAGGCCGTCTCCAAGTTCAAGGCTTCGCCGGAGTTCAGGCAGGAGGTCCTCAAAGCCAGCCTTGACGCTTATCTTCAAGGCTTCGAGATGGGAAAGTCCGAGTAGCCACGGCCCTCGAGGTCGACATTGCCGATCTTGAAGACATCCGGGCCGGGGGTCCCGATGAGGAGCCGGCTGGGGAGAAGGACGAGGGGAAGCCTGGCCCCGGCGAGCCTTGAGTTGTATTTTCTTTTTTCTTTATCTTATGTAATTGACCTTGGGCCCAATTTTGTACTTATCTTTGGCTATCAATGAAGAAACTTTTTGTCCAAGCTTCTTACTTTTGTACATCTCTTTCATAGTTAATGAAAAAGTCCTTTACTCGAAATCTCTTTGTGTCTTGATCTGTTTGCTTCTTTCGCTTTTGAGAGAAACGCCTTACTGTGCCAAATCAGACATGCCGACAACATTGTAGCTGGATATTGTATCTTCCAAACTGTTCTTTTGAACCTTGAGCATTGAGCGTGTCGGCCGTGCCGAGACCGAACTGCAATTTCGAACTTGGCCAACACTTGAACACATCGCCGAGATGTAAACTGGCTATATGAATGCCCAGTGCTGTTGTAGGCTATTTGAAAGAAGGCTCGCCTGTGTATGAATCTTTCTGAAGGCTTGGAAAAATTGGCAGATGACTTGATGCTGGGATTAATTTTGGAGGTGTCGAGGCCGACCAGAAATGGTCAGAACCGATTTAGCCGTTATGAGGGCACCAAGGGCAAGTGAAGTTGACCGGAGGAAGTCTATGTCGACTTGCTCGGTGCTGAAAACACCTGAACTGGTTAGGGCCGATTAGGAAAGGCCACAACCGTGTTGTCTAGTTCAGGGTTCATGGGAGCCAATCAGGGCCCTTTAAAATCGTCTTAATGGGTGTGAATTTTGTAAGAGGGGCGACTTGAACGTACATTGAGCTGTTAGGAGAGATACCACCGTGTCGGGGCTGAGGGGGGTGGTGCTGATGGTTGCCTTGAACCGCTTCAGTGGTATGTAAGCTGCCTGAAGGGCGACTCAACCAGGTACGGGGCTGTTAGGGTCTTGACCGACTCGGGGGCACCGCGGTGCTGGGGCCGAGTGGTGTCCCGTTAGCCGCGATGCCAGTGAGTTCCTTTTGAACCACTTCAGGGGTTTGTGTGCCACCTGAAGGGTGACTCAGCCGGGTACGGAGCTGCTGGGGTCTTAACCGACTCGAGGGCACTGCCGTGCCGGGGCCGAGTGGTGTCCCATTAGCCGCGATGCCAGTGAGTTCCTTTTGAACCACTTCAGGGGTTTGTGTGCCACCTGAAGGGCGACTCAGCCGGGTACGGAGTTGTTAGGGTCTTAACCGACTCGGGGACACCGCCGTGCCGGGGCCGAGTGGTATCCCGTTAGCCGCGATGCCAGTGAGCTCCTTTTGAACCACTTCAGGGGTTTGTGTGCCACCTGAAGGTGACTCAGCCGGGTACGGAGCTGTTAGGGTCTTAACCGACTCGGGGGCACCGCCGTGTCGGGGCCGAGTGGTGTCCCGTTAGCCGCGATGCCAGTGAGCTCCTTTTGAACCACTTCAGGGGTTTGTGTGCCACCTGAAGGGTGACTCAGCCGGGTACGGAGCTGTTAGGGTCTTAACCAATTCGAGGGCACCGCCGTGCCGGGGCCGAGTGGTGTCCCGTTAGCCACGATGCCAGTGAGCTCCTTTTGAACCACTTCAGGGGTTTGTGTGCCACCTGAAGGGTGACTCAGTTGGGTATGAAGCTGTTAGGGTCTTAACCGACTCGAGGGCACCATCGTGCTGGGCCGAGTGGTGTCCCGTTAGCCGCGATGCTAGTGAGCTCCTTTTGAACCACTTCAGGGGTTTGTGTGCCATCTGAAGGGTGACTCCCGGGTATGAAGCTGTTAGGGTCTTAACCAACTCAGGGGCACCACCGTGCCGGGGCCGAGTGGTATCCCGTTAGCCGCGATACCAGTGAGCTCCTTTTGAACCACTTCAGGGGTTTGTGTTCCACCTGAAGGGTGACTCAGCCGGGTACGGAGCTGTTAGGGTCTTAACCGACTCGGGGGCACCGCCATGCCGGGGCCGAGTGGTGTCCCGTTAGCCGCGATGCCAGTGAGTTTCTTTTGAACCACTTCAGGAGTTTGTGTGCCACCTGAAGGGTGACTCAGCCGGGTACGGGGCTGTTAGGGTCTTAACCGACTCGGGGGCACCGCCATGCTGGGGCCGAGTTGTGTCCCATTAGCCGCGAAGCCAGTGAGCTCCTTTTGAGAGACTTGGCCCTCTGACGCAAAGGAGAATAGGCTGTTGTGTCAGAAAGGGCCTCCTTTGTTACTTCACCCTCCAGGGGAATACATCATTGATAATATTGGCGGAGGTTATTTGCATTCCAGATACGTGGAATGGGTTTTCCGTCGAGTTCCTCTAATTTGTATGCCCTCCTGTGAAGTGTTTCGGTGACGCGGTAAGGACCCTCCCAGTTGGGGGATAGCTTGCCCCCCTCCGTAGGCTTTGAAACCTCAGCTTTTCTCAAAACCAAGTCTTCGTGGTGGAAAACCTTGGGACGAACTCGAGCATTGTAGTACTTGGCCGCTCGCTGACGGAAGTTCGCCATGCGCAGCCTTGCCCGATCGTGCGCCTCATCTATGAAGTCCAGGTTAGCCCGTATCAGTGCAGAGTTATTTTCCTCGTTGAAGGACTCCACACGTGGGCTGGGCAGACCGATCTCGATAGGGATGACGGCTTCATATCCGAAGGCAAGACTGAAAGGAATCTCGCCCGTCGGGGCTCTAGGGGTCATGTGGTAGGCCCAGATCACACTGGGAAGCTCTTCCACCCATTGACCTTTTGACCCGTCTAGCCGGGTTCTGAGTCCTCTAAGGATGGTGCGATTCATGGCTTCGTCTTCTCCGTTGGTTTGAGGATGGCCGACAGAAGTGAATCGGTGATGAATGCCTAGCTCGCCACAAAAGACTTTGAATGCTTCATTGTTGAATTGGCGGCCATTGTCCGTAACGAGGGTGTGGGGCAGGCCGAAACGGCATATGATCGACTTCCAGAAGAAGGCTTTGACTTTGCTTTCGGTGATCTTGGCCAGTGCCTCGACCTCAACCCACTTGGTGAAGTAATCGATGGCGACTAGCAAAAATCTCTGCTGCCCTGAAGCTGGAGGGAATGGCCTGAGAATGTTCATTCCCCACTGGGCGAAAGGCCATGGGGCCAAGAGCGGACTTATTGGGGCAAACGGTTGATGTTGGATGTGTGCGTGGCACTGGCAACCATCGCACTTCTGAACCAATCTAGCTGCATCTTCCCTCATCGTGAGCCAGAAGTATCCTTGACGGAGGGCTTTTTGAGCTAAAGATATGCCCCCCAAGTGATTTCCACAGATGCCTTCGTGAATCTCTCTGAGGATGTAGTCAGTGTCGATGGGCCCTACACACTTGAGTAGGGGGTAGGAGAATGACCTTCTGTATAGATGCCCATCCAGGAGGATGAATTTGGAGGCTCTCCACTTGAGCAACCTAGCTTCGTTGCGATCATCAGGGAGAGTGCTGTCAGTGAGATAACGGACGTAGGCGTCCATCCATGTGGGCTCTTGGGTGAGTGGGATGACTTCTTCACTGTCCTCTATGCTGGGTCTTTCCAAATATTCAATATAAGCATCTCTTGCCAAGCCATCGGTGGAGGTGGCCAGACGAGAAAGGATGTCGGCCTTGGCATTTTGCTCCGGGGAATGTAACTGATACTGAAGTAAGACAGTGGGGAAGTTAGGAGCTGAACCTTGCCCAAATATTGTGCCATAATGGGGTTGCGCGCTTCATATTCCCCATGGATTTGTCCAGAGACAAGTTGCGAGTCGGTAAAGGCTCTGAGATGCCTTACTCCCAACTCTCAGGCTAGCCTTAACCCAGCCAGCAGGGCCTCGTACTCGGCTTGGTTGTTGGTAGCTTCGAATAGGAACCGCAGGGCACATTCCGTCCTTTCTCCACCCGGCCCGGCAAGAATGAGGCCGGCGCCGCTTCCTTGTGAATTTGATGTGCCATCCACATGAAGAAACCAGGATTCTCCATCATCATCTCGCTCAGGTTCGCACTGCTCCATGGGAGCCTCTTTGGGATCTTCCTCTGCCCAAGTGCACTCAACCGGAAATTGGCTAAGACCTGAGACTTCAGCGCCGGCCGGGCTTGAAAAGAAAGGTCGAACTCTCCCAGCTTGATGGCCCACTTGGCCAGTCGGTCTGAAGTATCCGAGCGAGCCAGAATGGCTCGAAGGGGCTGATCCGTGAGCACCACAAAAGGATGGGCTTGAAAGTACGGACGGAGGCATCGGGCAGAGACTATCAGGGCAAAAATAACTTTCTCTGTCTTGGAATATCTGACCTCTGCGTCATGAAGGACCTTACTCACATAATAGATAGGTCTCTAAGTTCCATCGACGTCGAGGCGCACCAGGACTGAGCTAACGGCTTCCGACGAAGCAGCTAAGTAGAGGAAGAGACTTTCTCCATCTCTTGGCTTGGATAGAAGTGGCGGAGAAGACAGGAATGCCTTCAACCCGTCGAAGGCTTTATGGCAGTCGTCCATCCTTTCGAAGCTATTCATTTTCACAGGGCCTTGAAGAAAGGCAGGCATCTCTCAGCCGATTTGGAGAGGAAACGACTTAGAGCCGCTATCCTCCCTGTCAATCGTTGCACTTTCTTTTTGCTGGATGGTGGCCTCTGTCAAGTATGGCGCTGATCTTCTCTGGGTTTGCCTCGATCCCTTGCTGGGTCACCATGAAGCCCAGGAACTTGCCCGCCATGACCCCGAAAGCACACTTCTTGGGTTCAGCTTGACTTGGAAGCGACGGAGGTTATTGAAGGTCTCCTCTAGGTCGGAGACGTGATCGGAGGCGTGGGTGCTTTTTGTCAGCATGTCATCTACATAGACTTCCATGTTCCGGCCTAGCTGATCCCGGAACACTCTGTTCAGCAACCTTTGGTAGGTTGCTCCCACGTTCTTGAGGCCGAAAGGCATCACCTTGTAGCAATAAATGCCCTTCTCTGTCACAAAGGAGGTGTGTTCCTCGTCGCTAGGGTCCATCCTTATCCGATTATATCCTGAGAAGGCATCCATGAAACTGAGGAGTTCGTGCCCAGAGGTGGAATCCACCAGCTGATCAATTCTAGGCAGGGGGAAGCTGTCTTTCAGACAGGCCTTGTTGAGGTCAGTGAAGTCTATGCAAATCCTCCAGCTCCCATTTTCCTTACGCACCATGACCACGTTGGCAAGCCAATCAGGGTAGTGCGCTTCCCGGATGTGGCCGGCACTGAGTAGCTTGTTAACTTCCTCATCAATGGCCTTTTGTCGGTCAGGGGCAAAGTTTCTCTTCTTTTGGTGGATCGGGCGGTGCTGTGGATCAATGTTGAGCTTGTGGGTGATCACTTCCAGAGGGATGCTGGGCATATCAGACGCCGACCAGGCAAAAATGTCCGAGTTAGCCCTTAGAAAACCCAAGAGATGCTCCCGGTCCTCCAGGGGAAGGAGTCCTCTGATACGGACGGTCTTCGCTGGGTCCTCCCCAAGGGGGAAGGTTAGAAGGTGCTCAGCTGGCTCTCCTCCCTTACTAGAGTCTCTGGGGTCGGACGCCTCTAAAGCTGGCTCAACTTCCAAGGGACTTGATGCCGCGTGATAACAGGGTAGGACCAGGCTGGTCTCGCCGCGCAACTCTCCAACTCCCTCACTAGTGAGGAACTGCACTAGTAGACATCGGGTGGAAATGACTGCGTCCAAAAGGTTCAGACCTGGGCGCCCGAGAATGGCATTGTACGCCAAGGGGACCCTCACGACCAAGAATTTCATGATCACAGTGCTTTGGCGTGGCGGTGTTCTGGCTGTCATAGGCAGAGGTATTTCACCTTCAACCCTTACGGAGTCTCTGGTAAATCCGACTAACGGGGCCGCCACGGGCTGGAAAGAGTCCAAAGATAATCCCATGAACAAAAGCCATAAGTAAGGATGTCAGCTGAGCTGAACTAATATCCTTTTTACAGGGTGCCTGGCGATCGTCATAGAGACGACTAATTGTTTACATTTTCCACTACAGCAGGTGAATTACATTAGCCTGCAGAAGCTGATCCCCAGGACACCATTCCACCGTGTTCAGGCATTGTCGACCGGGCTTGGACAGGCGGGGGCCCCGCGGCTGCGGCACCTTTTGGACATATTTGCCGAGGTAGCCCCGGTGAATGAGCTCCTCGATGGCCCTCTTCAGGCTATAGCAGCTATCGATATCGTGGCCGTAATCCCGATGGAATCGGCAGTAGCGGCTCTTGTCGTGGGGAGGACCTTTCTTCATGGGAGGAGGACGTTGGAGATAAGGCTCACCCTCGATCTCCATCAGGATGTGGGATCGAGGGGCTAGAAGGGGCATGAGCTTACTCTTGTCGGGGATGAGGCTCCGATGCCTATTGTCGGATCGACGAGGTGGGTCAGCTCGTCGGTGTCGAGGGGGCCCGTTGGGCTCGGGGCAAGCAGGCTTGTGGCTGGAGCTTCTTGAAGATTCCCGGCGAGTAAAGTCGGCTTCATCCGCGCGGATGTACTTTTGAGCTCGGAGGAGGAGATCGGAATAAAAGCTTGGGAGCTTCTTATCCAAAGAGAAGGTGAAGCGGGATGGGAGGAGTCCCCGCTTCAATGCCAACGTCACCATCGCATCATCGAGATGGTAGACCTCGAGGGCGGCGGCCTTGAACCGGGACACAAAGTCCCGTATCGACTCTCCCTCCTTCTGACGGACGGAGAAAAGACTGTCGGCTACCCTTAGGATTCACCGGCAAGCATCGAAGTGTGCCAGAAAGGCTTTCTCCAGCTCTCGGAAGGAGTCGATGCTGTGAGGGGGCAGGCGTGAGTGCCATGCACGGGTGGCCTTTCGCAGAGTGGTGGGGAAGGCTTTGCAGAGAAGGGCGTCTGAAGCACCCTAGACTTGCATCATTGCTTTGTAGCTCTCGAGATGATCGAGAGGGTCAGTCGTACCATCATACGGGTCCACCTGGGGAAAACAAAACCTAGAGGTGTAAGGAGGATGGGTGTCAAACTCTTCCTTTGGCTGATGATTGATTTTCTTGGCGAGCTCGTCGAGCTGCCTGTTGTACTCCTCTAGGCATTCCTTCGCCTGGCGGCTGATTGTCGGGGCCCTCCGAGATGGCTCGGAGGAAGAAGAAGAAGAAAAGGCAGAAGGAGATGGAGACGGGAGTCGGGACTTCTGCCTGGGCTCCTCAAGATGATGCGGCTTGGAAGGAAATTTGTTGGGACCGTGGTCAGGGGACCGTGGCCGCTTGGGGGGGTCGCGTCGGGGCTTCCTAGGGGAAGCCGGACTTCGGCCGGTCTCTCGCCGACCGACCTCCCGCCGAGGAGAGCCTCCCCTCGCCGACTGCTGACTGGCGGAGGGAGCGGTCTAATGTTGGGTGGCCACGGACTGTTGTTGCTGGAGCCCATGGACCATGGCGGTGAGATTTTGGACCTGACGGGAAAGGGTCGCCAGCCGCTCCGCTGTTTGATCAGCGGCCTTCGGCGGCGGGCAGGTAACTGGAGGGTTGGTAGCAGGGGGATTGGCCTCCTGCTGCCTAGTTGGCGGGGGAAGCCCCACTAGACAGCTGACGGAGGCGTCCTGAACTCGCATCACCACCATGGTTTCTAGAAGAGAAGAGGGGGGGAGAGAGTCTCGCCTACTAAGATGTAGTGCCAAGAGAATGTTTGCTACCTTTTCTTTCCCCCCCACTGGCGCGCCAATCTGATGACGCCCAATCACCGATCCTGAACGTCGGGAACGGAGTGCTTCTCGACCCTTTGCTTCACCAAGTTGCCCGCAAAGAAGTCCCAAGACCGGAGAGGATTCTCCGGTGGGACCCTCCGACGCCCAAGTTAGCAATTGAGGTCACAGCTAAAGAGGGACTCGAGTGAGCCCTTTTTGGTATGGAAAAGGAGATCTCAGAGAGGAGGGATTCCTTTCTGAGTGCTAAGACAGTAATTTTGGGGATTATCGCACATACCTGTTTAGAGAGTGGATTCACCTTTTTATAGGGGTTGACATGATCACGTGGGATTCCGTGAGAAAGGAATGTCTGTGGGTTCTTGGAAGTTGTGTGGATCGGGGCTGGTTGGTGGATCCTGTCCTATCGGAGAGGGACAAAATGATAGTTGGTGGGTTAAGTCCCATCAATCAGTGGGGCTGCTGAGTTGTTGGGTCTAGTCCCAGCAACAACGTGGCCAGTGGGTAGGTGGATCTGGCGTTGTCAGGCAGCGCGAGTCAGAGAGGTGGTTTCTTGAACTGCTGAGGTCATGCTGGGACCGATCTGGAGAGAACTAGGACATCTCGACCTTCCTAGGGGAGCCGAGGCTGAGCCTGGTTGACTAGGGGCGGCCAGGGCCGACCTCCCCGGCCAAGAAGTACCGGGGCGGGGCTGGCTAAGGATGGCCTAGGACGACTCAGCGGGCTTGGAGACGCCGGGGCCGAGAGGGGCCGGCCAGGGATGGCCTGGGCCAACTCGGAGGGCTCGGAGACACCGGGGCCGAGAGGGGCCGGCCAGGAATGGCCTGGGCCAACTCGGCGGGCCTGGAAACGCCGGGGACGAGAGGGGCCGGCCAGGGATGGCCGAGGTCGAGAGGGGCCGACCAGGAATGGCCGGAGCCGACTCGGCGGGCTCGGAGACGCCGGGGCCGAAAGGGGCCGACCAGGAATGGCCAGGACTGACTCGGCAGGCTCAGAGACACCGAGGCCGAGAGGGGCCAGCCAGGAATGGCATGGGCCGAATCGGCGGGCCAGGAGATGCCGAGGCCGAGAGGGGCCAACTCGGCAGGCTCGGAGATGCCGGGGCCGAGAGGGGCCGGCCAGGAACGGCCGGGGCCAACTCGGCGGGCTCGGAGATGCCGGGGCCGAGAGGGGCCTGCCAGGAATGGCCTGGGCCGACTCGGCGGGCCTGGAGACACCGAGACCGAGAGGGGCCGGCCAGGAATGGCCGAGGCCGACTTGGCGGGCTCGGAAACTCCGGGGCCGAGAGGGGCCGACCAGAGATGACCAGGGCCGACTCCACGGGCTCAGAGACGCCGGGGCTGAGAGGGGCCCGCTAGGAATGGCCAGGGCCGACTCGGTGGGCTCGGAGATGCCGGGGCCGAGAGGGGATGGCCATGAATGGCCTGGGCCGACTCAGCGGGCCTGGAGACGCCGGGGCCGAGAGGGGCCGGCCAGGAACGGCCGGGGCTGACTCGGCGGGCTCGAAGACGCCGGGGCCAAGTGGGGCCGGCCAGGAATGGCCTGGGCCGACTCGGTGGGCCTGGAGACACCGGGGCCGAGAGGGGCCGGCCAGGAATGGCCGGGGCTGACTCGGTGGGCTCGGAGACGTCGGGGCCGAGAGGGGCCGGCCAGGAACGACCGGGGCCGACTCGGCGGGCCTGGAGACGCCGTGGCCGAGAGGGGCCGGCCACGGCCGGGGCCAACTCGGTGGGCTCAGTGATGCCGGGGCCGAGAGGGACCGGCCAGGAATGGCCGGGGTGTTGGCCCAGATGACAACCCAAGAGGGGAGGGTGAATTGGGTTCTTTTAAAAAATTAGCCTTTTTAAAATAGTTTGCTTGAGATTAATGAAGGCAAATGCAAGGTAATATAAAGTGCAATGAATAAGATAGAGATAGAGAAAGAGACAATGGAACACGGCAAACACAAAAGATTTTATAGTGGTTCGGTGTATCTAACACCTACGTCCACTCCCAAGATTCACTTGGGTCCACACTATAATCACCCTAGATTACAGCAGAGTTGTTTTACAAGCTCACAACTCAGACTTGTTGTTTTCCCGGGCGCACAATGAACCCTGCTGGTTTTCAAGGGCTCACCAGCACAAAAACCCTAACCCAAGCTTAACCAAGCTTGAACCGAGGTAAAACTACCTCCTCTAGTTCAATCCCCCAGATTGAACTAGGCACAAACAAAATAGTATTGTTTTTGAAATACAAAGCTCCTCAATGAGCAAATATACAAATTAAGAATAACAAGGTTTAGAAAAGCCTGATTTGTAGATAGGTTGGCTTTTGAGCTTTTCTTCTTTTCTTCTTTTCTTCTTCTCCTTGCTGGATTGAATCAAGCCTCAGCTCCGATTCTTCGCAGTTGAAGCAGTTGAGAAGAGTTGAAAAGCAAGAAATGAATCTCCTTTCTCCAAGTTGGGAAATCCGCCAAGACTTTGATTTGAACGCTTTGGATTCCTCTTGAGCTTTTTGGAGTGGAGTGGATTTGAGCTAGAAGGTTTTTCCTCTTAAGATTCAAGCTCTCGGATTTTTGATATGGGATTTGTCTATCTCAGATTTTCTTTTTTTTTCTATTTTTTCGTTCTCTTTTTTTTGAACAATAGACTTCCCTTTTTATAGATTTCTTTTACACCATTTTTGGAAGAAAACTATCCGTTGGAGTGTACCTTGTATCAAAATATATCCGTTAGAAATAAGGTAAAATAGAAATATTACCGTTAGAGCTGATCTAGCAACTTGATTTTTCATTCCAGGTGGGTTGGAGTCGACTCTAACTTTTCTGGAGTCGGCTCTAGCTCAAGGCATTTCAAAACGGTATTTCTAGAGTCGTCTCTGGCTTTTCTGGGGTCGTCAAGAAACTTTTCCGGAGTCGACTCTAACTTACCCGGAGTCGACTCTAGGTCGGGGCCAGAAAAATCGACTTTCTGCTTCTTCTGTGAGAGTCGACTCTAACAGTCTCGGAGTCGACTCTAACGTCCGTGCTAGTTCCGGAGTCGGCTTTGTGATTCTCGGAGTCGACTCTAATGTCTGCAATTCTTACCTAGACATTAGATTCGATCCAGAACACTATGTAACTCATGATTTTGATCATTCAATAGTCTTATAATCTAAAACACTAAATCAAAATCATCAGAGCCTTCAAGAGTTATACTCAGATAGTTTTGTTAATCATCAAAATCATCAATTGGGTCAACAATCTCCCCCTTTTTGATGATAACAAAAACTTTGAGTATATGCATTCAAAAATTCAATCAAACTAAGGATTATAGTCATTTTGAACTTTAAACATTTGAAATTTAGGTTTTGATGCCAATGTTCAACGTAAACTTTAAAATTATGCATGAGTTCAATATAATCCATCAATTATGAATGTTTAATCTTAATGTGCATAAAATTGCAAATGAGCTTTTTGTTAAGCTCCCCCTGTATATAAGCATCAAATTTTAACAGATTAACATTTCAAGTCATTTTGCATAAACAATTAATTCTCCCCCTTTCTTTCTTTCTTTATGCATATATAATCAACTTTCATTAACATTTTCAAGTCTTTCTTTCTTTGCATTCTTTCTTTGCATATTCATATTCAATATTCATATTCAAACATCATATTCAATCTTTCTTTCTTTGCATATATTCAACCATCTCTCCCCCTTTTTTGTTATCAACAATAAGGAGAGTATTAGATAAAGAAAGTTATATATTAAAATTATAGACTCAATAAAGCATAGGGATCCAAGCAATCAATATTTGAAAATGTGAAATTGTATTTCATAAGCAAGAACCATTACATTAGTTGATTCATTTACATTTCAAAAAGAAATACATTAGATATTCAAAAACTTCCTAAGTACAAACTATCAAATTCAAAATCAAGGTCAGATGTGTTTGAATACAATCTTCTTCAGATGACCTATGATTTCCATTACATCATCCTTTTGTGATTTCTTAAAGTTTTCAAGGCAAGCTTCGATTTGAGAGACTGCAAGGTCAATGTCCTTCTTCAATTGACTCGTTGCATGAACATATGATCCTGATCCATCGGCAATGCCTTCCATCCTTTCGAAGATCTTGTGAAGCTCAGCACCGAAGGATTCAACAGAACTGCCTAAGGTAAAGGATAGCATGTCCAGTCTCGAATTTAGTTCATTCTTCAACAGATTAAACTCTTCTTTTAATTTAGAAATTTCTTGAGATCTCTGGCTATCATACTCAGCAAGCAAACCTCTTAACTGATCAAGTTGTTCATCAGAGAATCTCCCAAAATTTGTTATAGGCTGATGTGGAGGTGAGGGAATAAAACTGGGTCCGGCCTCTGAAGGTCCAGCTGAAGAAGGTCCCGCAGTAGATGGATCAGGGACATAAGGTCCCTCAGTGGATGGTCTCGGGATGTCTTCTACTCTGGTTTCCTTTGCCCTTTCTGCTCTTTCCTCTCTTCGTCCCTTTATCCAAACACCATTTACTTTCTTGAAGCCCATTCTATGAATAATAGATATGCTATAATAATCAGTATGTCTCAGTTTTCTTAAAGGTTCATTTTTCATAATGAGCACACCCTGGCTTCTAAAGACTAGAGTTAGAATCATACCGCATGGCAGTGTTGATCTCTTCTTTGTAGCTGCCTCTGCCATGTATTCGATCATCATGCCAGCTAAATTGACTGGCCTTCCAGTTATAATGCAGTCCATCAACAGAACGTCTCGCTCCGAGACATACTCGAATCTTCCAATTTTTGGAAATAAGATTCTTCCACAAATATTATGAAGTAATCTGAGTTCTAGATTTAACTGATTTGTAAATATTTCTTCAAACTCAGTCACATCTCTCCCTAGCATCCTTGTCAGTGCCCCACTTCTATCCTCATGTTGATATTCCATCAATCCGATTGTGGGTATTTCTAATAAGTTTCCAAGAATCTCCGAAGTAATAGTCACTCTTGTTCCTCTTACTATGCTTATTAATCCACCTTCTCCTCTGCTTAATCCATTGTAAAACTCTCTTACTAAAGCAGGATAAGTGGGTAAATCAAGTGAGCAAAATTTTTCCCATCCCATTTCCTTCAAATATCTTCCAATAGAGAACCCTTCCGATTCAAATAAATCAAAGTTTACTTTTCTCCCAGTGGTAATGGTCTTACCGGCTAAATGGTCAACCTTTGATGAAGATGGTGAAGGAGGGGAATCCTCTTGAGTGGCCGAAGAGGAAGAAGGCGAGGGTTGCCTCCGAACCGTGCGTCTCTTCGTTGGACGGATGCTCCACCGACGAATCCGCGCCTCTTAGGTGCCATTGAGAAGATTGGAAGATTAATCAAGGGTTTTGAGAAGATTTGGGAAGTTGGAAAGGTTTTGGAGCTCTTTGGATAGGTTTAGGAGACGATTGGAATGATTGGGGTCGACTCCGCCTTTTTATTTTTGACCTAGCTCGACTTAGAGTCGACTCCCGAAAACTAGGTGTCGGCTCCGAACCAAAAAATCTGTCAGCGCTCGTATTAGAGTCGGCTCCACAAAAGCCAGAGTCGGCTCTAATCGCTTAGACAGAACATCAAAAACTCAGGTGTCGACTCCACAAACTGTCAGAGTCGACTCTAACAGTTCCAGAGATAAAAAATTAAGTTTCAAGGATTTGAAACTATTCAAATTAATCATCAAATTATAGATTAATGTACTTTAGCAATTGGGGAAACAATGAATCAAGATCTAGATAGATTTCCCTATTGAAATATCAAGATTTTTCAAGAAAATGATGAAATCTAGATAGATGTCCTTAAGAGTTTCAGAAAACTATTCCAAAGGATCACAAACTCCTAATTCTCCTCTAAGATAACAAAATCTCTCTTCACTTAAGGGTTTTGTTAATATATCTGCAAGTTGTTCTTCAGTATTCACATAATCAAGACAAATTTCATTATTGGCTACATGTTCTCTTATAAAGTGATATCTTATTTCAATATGCTTTGTTCTTGAATGTTGAATTGGATTTTTAGTTAGATTTATTGCACTTGTATTATCACATCTTATAGGTGTCTTATCAAGTGTGATACCATAGTCTTCAAGTTGTCTCTTAATCCATAGGATTTGAGCACAGCAACTTCCAGCTGCAACATATTCTGCTTCCGCAGTAGATAATGCAACCGAATTTTGCTTTTTGCTAAACCATGAGATTAAGTTACTTCCTAAAAATTGGCATGCACCACTTGTGCTTTTTCTATCTAATTTGCATCCGGCATAATCAGAATCTGAGTATGCAATTAGTTTAATGTGGAGTCTCTAGAATACCATAAACCTACATTTTTTGTTCCATTTAAGTATCTTAGTATTCTTTTAACAGCTATTAAGTGTGATTCTTTAGGTTCTGATTGAAATCTAGCACATAAACATACAGAAAACATAATATCTGGTCTACTTGCGGTTAAATAAAGAAGGGATCCGATAATACCTCGATAATACTTTTGATCAACCTTTTTACCTTCTTCATCTTTGTCCAGCTTGCATGAAGGACTCATTGGTGTTCCGAGGGGTTTAATTGATTCCATACCAAATTTCTTTAAAATCTCTCTTGTGTATTTTGTTTGGTTGATAAAGATACCCTCTTTGCTTTGTTTGATTTGGAGTCCAAGGAAGAAGTTGAGTTCTCCCATCATGCTCATCTCGAATTCTCCCTGCATTAACTTGGCAAATTCTTGACATAGAGAATCGTTAGTAGCACCAAAAATAATGTCATCAACGTATATTTGTACTACAAGTAAATCTTTACTTTTTCTTTTCAAAAATAATGTTTTATCAACATTTCCTCTTGTGAAATCATTTTCAATTAAAAATTTACTTAGCCTATCATACCAAGCTCTAGGTGCTTGTTTCAAACCATATAATGCCTTGTGTAATTTAAAAACGTGATTTGAAAATTCATGATCTTCAAAACCTGGTGGTTGTTCAACATAAACTTCTTCATTTATAAAACCATTTAAAAATGCGCTTTTAACATCCATTTGAAATAAGTTAAAATTCATATGACATGCAAATGCAAGTAAAAGTCTAATGGCTTCTAATCTAGCTACTGGTGCAAAGGTTTCATCAAAATCAATACCTTCTTCTTGATTATATCCTTTTGCAACTAATCTAGCTTTGTTTCTAATTACTATGCCATTTTCATCTAGTTTATTTCTAAATCCATTTTGATCCTATTACTGAATGATTTTTAGGTCTTTCAACTAAAGTCCATACATTATTTCTTGTAAATTGATTTAATTCTTCTTGCATTGCTAACATCCAATTATTATCTTTTTCAGCTTCTTCAATAGTTTTAGGTTCAATTTGTGATACAAATGCAAGATGATTACTAATATTTCTCATATATGATCTAGTTCTTATTCCTTGAGATGGATCACCTATAATCAATTCCTTGGGATGACTATGAGCATATCTCCAGTCTCTTGGAAGATCTATATCATTATGATCAATATTGACATCATCGTCCTTATGTGAATCATCATCTTTAGCTTCTTGCTCATGATCTGAAGATACTTCAATATTAAGTTTTTCAAGATCTTTTTCAATTATGTTTGTATCTTCCTCATCATCAAGCTTTTCAGAACTAGATGCTAAAGACTCATCAAAAACTATATGAATGGATTCTTCAACTACTAAGGTTTTCTTGTTAAATACTCTATAAGCTTTACTAGTTGTTGAATATCCTAAAAAGATTCCTTCATCAGATTTAGCATCAAATTTTCCTAAATTATTTTTACCATTATTATGAATAAAACATTTACATCCAAATGTATGAAAGTATTTTATATTGGGTTTTCTTTCATTCCATAATTCATAAGGTGTTTTCTTTAAGATTGGTCTTATTAGGGCTCGATTTAAGATGTAGCATGCTGTGTTAATAGCTTCCGCCCAAAAGTACTTTGGTAGGTTACTTTCGCATAGCATGGTACGGGCCATGTCTTCTAGAGTCCTATTTTTCCTTTCAACTACACCATTTTGCTGTGGAGTCCTAGGGGCTGAAAAATTATGATTAATACCATTTTCAGTGCAGAAACTTTCAAATAAGTGATTTTCAAATTCAGTTCCATGATCACTTCTTAGAGATACTATGGTAGTGTTTTTCTCATTTGTGACTTTCTTGAAGAATTTCAGGAATATCGAGAAAGTCTCATCTTTGTGAGCTAAAAACATTACCCAAGTATATCTAGAATAATCATCTACAATCACTAGACCATATTTCTTTCCTCCTAGACTTGTGGTTCTAGTTGGTCCAAAAAGGTCCATGTGAAGTAGCTCTAATGCCCTAGAAGTTGAAACAACATTTTTAGATTTGAAAGAACTTCTAGTTTGTTTTCCAAATTGACATGCATCACATATTTTGTTGTTTTCAAAAACTAGTTTAGGTAATCCTTTAACTAAATCCATTTTAATTAATTTTGAAATAAGGTGTGTGCTTGCATGACCTAATCTACGATGCCACAATCAACTAATTCATTTATGTTAGCATTGTCAGCAATTAAGCAATGATCACTCAAGGATAATTTTTCTAGATCAACCAAGTAAACATTGCCATGTCTATAACCAGTAAATACAATGCTATCATCAATAGAATTAGTTACAGTGCATATTGAAGATTTAAATGAAACATTAAAGTTTTTATCACATAATTGGCTTATACTAATTAGATTATGCTTCAAACCATCAACATAAAGTACATTATCAATAAATGTAGATGGAGTTATACGAACTTTACCAAGGCCCATAATTTGACCTTTACCGTTATCGCCAAACGTAACAACTCCACCTTTCTTTTCTTCCAGGGTGATGAATTCATCTTTGTCACCCGTCATATGTCTTGAGCAGCCACTATCAAGTACCACTTTTTCTTTGATCTTTTGGCTACAAGACATTCCTGCAACATAATTTAAACTTTATGTTTAGGTACCCAAGCTTTCTTGGGTCCTTCATGGTTAGTAGCAACAAAAATTGTTCCTTTCGGAACCCATATTTTCTTTGCTTTAACATTTAACTTGTTGTTATTATTTAATGTTTTGCATTCAAATGATTTATGACCTTTTTCATTGCATTTAAAACAAGTTATATTACTTTGATTGGCTTTTACAAAAATATTCTTTAAATATTTTTGTTTCTATACGTATTATAACCTAGGCCAGCTTTATTGAAAACAGCTTTTTGACTATCTAAAATCATGTTTAGTTTAGTTGAACTTAAGGTAAATTTCTCAACAATGTCTTTATACTTTTTAACATCTTTCTTTAGAAAATCATTTTCATTAGTGATTAATTCTTTTTCTTTAATTAGATTTTCATTTTCAGATTTAATCAAATCAATCTTATGAACACAATCATTCTTTTCATTAAAAGTGTTTCCTTTTATCTTTTAAATCTTTAACTACAAGATTTAACTTATTTTTCTCATTAATTAAATTTAAGTTTTTAGTTTTCAAAGGATTTGTGTTTCTTTTTCAAAGCTTTGAAATCAATCATCAATTCATTGAATGCTTCAAACATTTCATCAAAAGTAAATTCATCATCGGGGGTTTCGGTGCTTACCTCTTCATTGTCGTCCGCCATGAAGCAAACATTTGCAACTTCTTTTTGTTCTTCTTCTTCGAAGAAGACTCTTCACTGTCAGTCCAAGTTGCCATGTAGGTCTTTTTCTTTTTCTTATAGGCCTTCTTAAGTAAAGGACAGTCATATCTAAAATGCCCTGGCTTTTTACATTCATAACATACTAAGGGCTCCTTTTCTTTGTCCTTTTCCTTTTTCTTATCCTTTTCCTTTTCTCCTTCCATTTTTGATACAAATCTCTTCTTGTGGAAGGGCCTCCTTCTTTGCATAAACTTCTTAAATTTCTTTGCAAGGAGGGCTGTCTCATCATCATCATCCTCTTCATTACCGCTGCTGCTATCTTCAACTTTTGCAGCCTTGAGGGCAATGGTCTTCTTCTTTCTTGACTCATCCTCATTGACATGTTGTTTAACTTGAAGCTCATGAGTCATTAGCGAACCAAGAAGCTCTTCCAATGGTAGGATGTTCAGATCTTTGGCTTCTTGTATGGCTGTCACCTTGGCTTCCCAAGTCCTTGGAAGTGACCTAAGAATTTTGCGAACAAGCTCAGAGTTAAAAACTTTTCCAAGACTTTTTAAACCATTCACAATATCAGTGAATCTAGTGAACATGCATGTGATGGTTTCATTTTGTTCCATGGTAAATAATTCATATTTATGAACCAAAATATTTATCTTTGATTCTTTAACTTGGTTTATTCCTTCATGTGTTATTTCCAACCTATCCCAAATTTCTTTTGCGGAATTACATGTTGAGATTCGGTTGAATTCATTAGAGTCTAAGGAGCAATACAAAATGTTAATGGCTTTAGCATTTAATTGTGTCATTCTTCTATCATTATCATTCCAATCCCTTTCGGGCTTAGGAACAATAGTGCCATCAATTAAGTGTGTGGGTGTACTAGGTCCATTTATTATAACTCCCCACAATTCATAGTCAGAAGCTTGAATGAATATTCTCATTCTAGCTTTCCAATATGAATAGTTGGTTCCATTAAATAAAGGAGGTCTATTCGTAGAATGACCTTCAGCAAAACATGAACCACTTTGTATTGCCATAAGGATCTTTAGCCCTTGATCGTGAGATCAAATTCTAAATGAGCACTTGCTCTAATACCAATTGTTGGCCCAGATGGCAACCCAAGAGGGGGGTGAATTGGGTTCTTTTAAAAAATTAGCCTTTTTAAAATAGTTTGCTTGAGATTAATGAAGGCAAATGCAAGGTAACTATAAAGTGCAATGAATAAGATAGAGATAGAGAAAGAAACAATGGAACACGGCAAACACAAAAGATTTTATAGTGGTTCGGTGTATCCAACACCTACGTCCACTCCCAAGATTCACTTGGGTCCACACTATAATCACCCTAGATTACAGCATAGTTGTTTTACAAGCTCACAACTCGAACTTGTTGTTTTCCCGGGCGCACAACGAACCCAGCTAGTTTTCAAGGGCTCACCAGCACAAAAACCCTAACCCAAGATTAACCAAGCTTGAACCGAGGTAAAACTACCTCCTCTAGTTCAATCCCCCAGATTGAACTAGGCACAAACAAAATAGTATTATTTTGAAATACAAAGCTCCTCAATGAGCAAATATACAAATTAAGAATAACAAGGTTTAGAAAAGCCTGATTTGTAGATAGGTTGGCTTTTCAGCTTTTCTTCTTTTCTTCTTTTCTTCTTCTCCTTGCTGGATTGAATCAAGCCTCAGCTCCGATTCTTCGCAGTTGAAGCAGTTGAGAAGAGTTGAAAAGCAAGAAATGAATCTCCTTTCTCCAAGTTGGGAAATCCGCCAAGACTTTGATTTGAACGCTTTGGATTCCTCTTGAGCTTTTTGGAGTGGAGTGGATTTGAGCTAGAAGGTTTTTCCTCTTAAGATTCAAGCTCTCGGATTTTTGATATAGGATTTGTCTATCTCAGATTTTCTTTTTTTTTTTCTATTTTTCCGTTCTCTTTTTTTTGAACAATAGACTTCCTTTTTTATAGATTTCTTTTACACCATTTTTGGAAGAAAACTATCCGTTGGAGTGTACCTTGTATCAAAATATATCCGTTAGAAATAAGGTAAAATAGAAATATTACCGTTAGAGCTGATCTGGCAACTTGATTTTTCGTTCCAGGTGGGTTGGAGTCGACTCTAACTTTTCTGGAGTCGGCTCTAGCTCGAGGCATTTCAAAACGGTATTTCTGGAGTCGTCTCTGGCTTTTCTGGGGTCGTCAAGAAACTTTTCCGGAGTCGACTCTAACTTACCCGGAGTCGACTCTAGGTCGGGGCCAGAAAAATCGACTTTCTGCTTCTTCTGTGAGAGTCGACTCTAACAGTCTCGGAGTCGACTCTAACGTCCGTGCCAGTTCCGGAGTCGGCTCTGTGATTCTCGGAGTCGACTCTAATGTCTGCAATTCTTACCTAGACATTAGATTCGATCCAGAACACTATGTAACTCCTGATTTTGATCATTCAATAGTCTTATAATCTGAAACACTAAATCAAAATCATCAGAGCCTTCAAGAGTTATACTCAGATAGTTTTGTTAATCATCAAAATCATCAATTGGGTCAACACGGGGCCAACTCGGCGGGCCTGGAGACGCTGGGGCCGAGAGGGGCCGGCCAGGAATGGCCGGGGCCGACTCGGTGGGCCTGGAGACGCTGGGGCCGAGAGGGGCCGGCTAGGAATGGCCGGGGCCGACTCGGCGGGCCTGGAGACATTGGGGCCGAGATGGGCCGGCCAGGAATGGCCGAGGCCGACTCGGCGGGCTCGGAGACGCCGGGGCCGAGATGGGCCGGCCAGGAATGGCCGAGGCCGACTCGACGGGCTCGAGACGCCGGGGCCGAGATGGGCCGGCCAGGAATGGCCTGGGCCAACTCGGCGGGCCTGGAGATACCGGGGCCGAGAGGGGCCGGCCAGGAATGGCCGGGGCCGACTCGGTGGGCTCGGAGATGCCAGGGCCGAGAGGGGCCGGCCAGAGATGGCCGGGGCCGACTCCACGGGCTCGGAGACACCGAGGCAGAGGGGCCCGCCAGGAACGGCCGGGGCCGACTCGGTGGGCTCTGAGATGCCGGGGCAGAGAGGGGCCGGCCATGAATGGCCTGGGCCAACTCAGCGGGCCTGGAGACGCCAGGGCTAAGAGGGGCCGGCCAGGAACGGCCGGGGCTGACTCGGCGGGCTCGGAGACGTCGGGGCCAAGAGGGTCCGGCCAGGAATGGCTTGGGCCGACTCGGCGGGCCTGGAGACACCGGGGCCGAGAGGGGCCAGCCAGGATTGGCCGGGGCCAACTCGGTGGGCTCGGAGACGCCGAAGCCGAGAGGGGTCGGCCAGGAACGGCCGGGGCCGACCCAGCGGGCTCGGAGACGCCGGGGCCGACCCGGCGGGCTCGGAGATGCCGGGGCCGAGAGGGGCCAGCCAGGAATGGCCTGGGCCGACTCGGCGGGCCTGGAGACATCGGGGCCGAGAGGTGCCGGCCAGGAATGGCCGGGGCCAACTCGGCGGGCTCGGAGACGCCAGGGCCAATAGAGGCCGGCCAGAGATGGCCGGGGCCGACTCCGCGGGCTCGGAGACGCCGGGGCCGAGAGGGGCCCGCCAGGAACGGCCAGGGCCGACTCCGCGGGCTCGGAGAAGCCGGGGCCGAGAGGGGCCAGCCATGAATGGCCTGGGCCGACTCAGTGGGCCTGGAGACGCCGGGGCCGAGAGGGGCCGGCCAAGAACGGTCGGGGCTGACTCGGCGGGCTCGAAGACACCGGGGCCAAGAGGGGCCGGCCAGGAATGGCCTGGGCCGACTCGGCGGGCCTGGAGACACCGGGGCTGAGAGGGGCCGGCCAGGAATGGCCGGGGCCAACTCGGTGGGCTCGGAGACGCCGGGGCCGAGAGGGGCCGGCCAGGAACGGCCGGGGCTGACTCGGCGGGCCTGGAGACGCTGGGGCCGAGAGGGGCCGGCCAGGAACGACCGGGGCCGACTCGGTGGGCTTGGAGAAGCCGGGGCCAAGAGGGCCGGCCAGGAACGGCCGGGGCCGACTCGGTGGGCTTGGAGATGCCGGAGCCGAGAGGGGACAACCAGGGATGGCCGGGACGTAGAAATGCTCTGGTTTTATCGAGATTGCCCCTGCGGTTGCACGTGGCTATATCAGCCACATCAGATATGATTTGTTGATTGGATTAGAAGGGATTCTAGTTGTTCTTTTGTTTCTCTCTGTTTACACGTATTTATCTTTTATTAATTCTTTTCTTGCATACCTTTTTGTTGTGTTTCTTTTAGAATTTGCTGCTCCTGTTTTCATGGGTATATTAAGATAGTTGTTTTTCGTCTTTTTTGAGTCAGAGGGGCTATAATTATATAATAAAGCATCTGTAGGCGTTAGTCATTACTAAATTTAAGACATGTTGGCTTCCAGCTCAAGTGTTGCCTTCAGAGATTTGGAGAATTATGCTATCTTCATCTCCCATATAATTATATAATCATATTTGTTGCAATGGATTGCACTCAGCTTTGGATGGTGGTAAGTTTTTTCATTTTCTTATCTGTCTTACATTTTTCATTTATGCATGCATATTTCTTTTCAACATGAATTTGTTGGAAAAAGATTAGATGATTTTGGTTATGTATTCGCATTCTTTTAGCTACTAATGACAGGTGAAATGTCTTAACAACCTAAGTTTAAGTGATGTGTTATGTTGTTTTCATTTTTTTCTTCTTTATATTAAATAAGCAGGGAGGTATGGCTCTTGGTGTTCAGAAGGACAGGCTTAACTAAAAGAATTAATTTCTATAGGTTTATTTGCAAGTATGCCATTTGGGCGCATGTGTTACCTTATAACATGTATTTATTTAAGCTCTCTATGGTACAAAATTAACATGATGTCATGGCAAAGTTGAAAACCTATCTTAGTGTCTTGAGCATTGCATTAGTTTTTGGTTATTTATGAATATTTTCCATCCTTAGGCTTGTCAGTGTTTCACTATTCATATCTGATCAGGATTTAAGAGCATGAAGTTGCAAATTATTGTCATGCACAGGGAATGCAAAATATTGACAGAAGTGTTAAAGTTTGCGGTCTTTAACTTTTTTTTTTTTTTAAAGCATTCAAGCTTGTAAAATTTTAAGTTGAACATATAGCGAAGGTTATCTAATATATGATTATCTTTAATATCAAAAAATATTTTCTTAACCCAGGCCAGGTCGGGCAAAGCTGGGGTAATTTTTTTAACTTGTAGGTTTAGTACAAATTTTAGTTTGGATCTGTACTTGTTTATGGTTGGGAAAAAGGCTTAGACCACTTAAGTTGAGAATCTGTTGTCTCGAAGGCTTATTCTAAAAATCAAAACTTACAATATTTTGAGTTTGACTAATAGACTACCTAACTTATGGTCAGCTTTGATTTACCCTTATCAATATAAAAAAGTCTTTGTGGATCACGCATGATGCAGAAAGTGCGCACTCTGCACGTACGTGCCAAGATATTTTTATCTTTTTTGTGCTGTGCACATGGTGTGCTCCTTTCTGTGATGAAAGTATGGCAATCTTTGTGGAACCAAATGAGTACATCAAAATTATTTCTTGCTTTACAAATTAGTCATGCTTCATAAATATGAGACAAAATTTTTATTATTGTAATTTATAAAAGGAAGGCAAATATGGCTACTAATCTATCTCATCAATTTGGTCATTTTAACATGAGCATTGACTTCAACCAGACTTTCAAAGTGGAATAAAATCTTGTAATGTTTTTAAATTAACATGACTTTCATTAAAAGATAAAATTTAGTAGATCGTTCTATTCTCTTTCAATTTTTCTTTTCTTATCATCACATAAGACTTAGATGATTGTTTAAAAAAAAATAAAAAGAATCAAATGATTCACATCGAAGTTTTATTTTTAATTAAATTTTATAATGCTAATTTATTGAATATGCAAACTAAAATATTTATTCAGCATGATATAATATAAAGAAGATAAGAGACAAAAAAAAAATATATGCTTTTTTTTTTAATGAAACAAGATTGCTTTACTATCCAAATAATAGAAAGAATAAGCTTCTAAGTTGTACCAATATGCAGATAAATTTACTTATTACTTAGTTGGTATTTGCTATACTTACCATTAATACTATCTTGCTAATAAAAAAAATAATACTATCATCCAAAATAAAAAGTGATAGAGAAAATAGAGGTGGCGGGGCTGAAGGAATGATCAATTATTTCACCCTCATTTCTTAATTAGGTTATGCACATATTTTTTTATAATGTTTGAATAATATGCTGAATAACCTATATTATTCACTCTCTAACCAGCATCCAAAATACGGTCTTGATCTTTTTTCTCTTATTATTTTTTTTTTGGTTCAAGGTGCTGCACTCACACAAGTGCATGGGCATTATGCAAAAAAAATTTAATAATATGAAACCACAATTATAAGCTTGATTACAATTCAATGTACTCGTTAATACTTTTTTTAATTATTTATATATGAGAAAAAAATAATATATATATATATATATACATTACGTATAGTGCAAAAGCATACGTATTATATATAATAATTAATTACATGTATAACGCATGTAATATGTGAAAGAATAAAAATTATCGCCTGGTACTGAGCAATTATGGCACGCAATGCGCGCGTCCTGAGCCGCTCCCTGCACAAAGAATACTGGTGGACTGCCAGGCGGGCCAAGGGACCATAAATACCCTTTCAATACCTCCGGACCCTCCCCCACGCCCCGCCGTCCTTTCCAACCCTCCCACCTTCCCCGGCTAACGGCGTCAGGAAACCATCGTCAAGATGTCGACAACGATCGATCAGCACAGCGACACCTTCTACACCGTCACCGTCAACGGCACCGACCGCATCCTGACGACGGTGACGTCCTCCGGCGCCGACGTCGTGGAGTGGCTCGCCCAGATCCTCCGCATCCACCGGCACCGCCTATCCCATCTCATCGTCGGCATCGACGCAGAGTGGCGCCCCAGCTTCTCCTCTGTCCAAAACCCAGTCGCTGTCCTCCAGCTCTGCGTTGGCCGCCGCTGCCTCGTCTTCCTCCTCCTCCACGCTGACTACATCCCGGAAGACCTCTTCGACTTCCTCGCCGACGACCGCTTCACATTCGTCGGCGTCGGCATCAGCGGTGACGCCGATCGCCTCGCCGACGAGCACAACCTCACCATCGCCAACCAAACCGACCTCCGGAGCCTCGCCGCCGAGAAAATGGGCCGCCCGGAGATGAGGCAGAAGGGGCTAGCTGGACTCGCCGCGGTGGTGCTCGGGGTGACGGTGACGAAACCCGAGAGGGTGAGGATGAGCCGGTGGGATCAAGAGGACCTCTCCTATGACCAGATGAAGTATGCCGCCGTGGATGCATTCCTCTCCTTCGAGATCGGGAAGCGGCTCTTCGCCGGCGAGTTCGGAGATTGATCTGGGTTAGGGTTTTCAGGGGCTTTATAAAGGTATCATTGGATGTTTTGATCTTGCTGTTCGTCTGAATGTGGTTAGAATAACTGGTGTACCTATCTTGGAACCGCTATCGAAACTTTGCTCTTTTGGTTGTTGATGATACCTGATAGTAGTGGTTGCGTGGTATTATAACTGATTTGAATGGATGGATCTCTTTGTAGATGCCTGTGATGTGGGAATGGTTCTTGTTTGATTCTATTCAGGCCTGGTGATAGATGTGAATTTAGTCTTCAAAGATTAAAGGGGTTATGATATGATTTGTTGATTGGATTAGAAGGGATTCTAGTTGTTCTTTTGTTTTACTCTGTTTACACGTATCTTTTATTAATTCTTTTCTTGCATACCTTGTTGTTGTGTTTCCTTTAGAATTTGCTGCCCCTGTTTTCATGGGTATATTAAGATAGTTGTTTTTCGTCTTTTTTGAGTCAGAGGGGCTATAATTATATAAAGCATCTGTAGGCATTAGTCATTACTAAATTTAAGACATGTTGGCTTCCAGCTCAAGTGTTGCTTTCAGAGATTTGGAGAATTATGCTATCTTCGTCTCCCATATAATTATATAATCATATTTGTTGCAATGGATTGCACTCAGAGGGCTTGTCAGTGGTTTTTTTTTTTTTTTTTATGCTTATGTGGTTATTAACTCTGGATGGTGGTAAGTTTTTCCGTTTTCTTATCTGTCTTACATTTTCATTTATGCATGCATATTTCTTTCCAACATGAATTTGTTGGAAAAAAGATTAGGTGGTCTTGGTTATGCATTCACATTCTTTTAGCTACTAATGACAGGTGAAATGTCTTAACAACCTAAGTTTTAAGTGATGTGGTCTGTTGTTTTCATCTTTTGCTCCTTCATATTAAATGAGCAGGAAGGTATGGCTATTTTGGTGTTCAGAAGGACAGACTTAACTAAAGGGTTACTTTCTGTAGGTTTATTTGTAAGTATGCCATTTGGACAAATGTGCACTACCTGCCTGTGCTTGTATTGTGCAAAAATTATTTGATTCCCAAGGTACCTTATAACAGGTATTTATTTAAGCTCTCTATGGTACAAAATTAACATGATGCCATGGCAAAGTTGAAAACCATCTTAGTGTCTTGAGCATTGCATTAGTTTTGGTTATTTATGAATTTTCCATCCTTAGGCTTGTCAGTGTTTTGCTATTCATATCTGATCAGGATTTAAGAGCATGAAGTTGCAAATTATTGTCATGCACAGGGAATGCAAAATATTGACAACAATGTTAAAGTCTGCAGTCTCTCTCTTTTTAAGATTTTTGGAATTTTGTGCAGTTCTGAGAGTTGTAAGCTGTCACAGTTGAATGGTCAGGGACAGAAATTATGTTGAATTTTAGAGAATGGTGATCCAGTGGATGTTTTTTTGGTCTTGGTAGTTATATTTGATGACAATCATATCTTTGAAGTATGGTGTGACATACTTTTATTTTGTTGAAAGCTTTTGAGACTTCTTGACATTGAGGCCAGCTTTTATCAGGCATTATAGCTCTACTAGATCTTCATGTAGCTACAAATGAAGGTAAAGTGTTGTTTTCTTTATTCGCCTTTTGTTTCCATATTTATGCGTTATTCATTTTGCAACTACTAATACTCTTTTTAGATTTGATGATACATGCATTTTATTCTGATGTTCTCGTCATATCTACCAAGTCATACCAAGGTTTGTCCTGTATTCAAATCCCCTCCCCATGAGACACATTGATGGTTCAGTCAAACTATGCATATCACCTTCGCATTCCTGTGCTTGGTACGTCTATGATGTCCAACATATATGCTTATATTGAAAGATGTTTAATGTTTTTAAGTCTCCTCTTTTAATCCAAGGTTGATAGGGGATGCTAGGTGGAAGATAGAAATAGGTTGGTCCTTTCTCCTATTGAATTGATGATATGGAGGTGCTGTGAGTGATTGAGATTTTGTAGACGGAAGAGAAGAAGATTTAATGAGGATAGGAAGTCATGGTTGTGATTTGGGTCAAGGCCAAGTCATGGAGTGAGTGGAGATATTGCCACATTAAAAGAAAAGTGGTTCCAGAAGAGAGGATTGTGATGGTTAACAGAGGGATGGTTTAACTTCGTGTTTATCCATATGAAACAACATCTTCTTCGTGATGTGTACTTTAGGATGCATTTGGTGCTATTTTGGGATCACTTCGGTGATCCTAATCCTAAGTTAATCTGATCCTCAATGATCAAAGATCATAATGTTTGGTATGGTATACCAAAATGATGAAGAATCACTGGTGATCTAAAATTACTATATTTGATATGCTATAAGAATCTAAGATTACTAACTATAAATGCCAACATTATTCCTATTTATATTATATTACTATATAATATATATTATATATATTATATATTAATATATAAATTATATTATAATATAATAATATCATATATTATATCTTATATAAATATTATAAATAAAAATTGCTAATATAATATAATTTAATATAAGATAGACTTGGTTACGTTCGAATGTAGTTAAGTATAGATTGGGTCACATTCCCTATCTTTGGATACATATAGTTCATAAATTTCAAAGATGAAAAAAAAAGTGAAAAGGCTGGATGGTTTCAAAATTCGTATGAATTCAAGAGGAAAAAAGTGACTGGATCTTGTATTTGACTACATTTGAATATAGCCAAATCTATCTTATTTAATATTATTATATTGATATTATATCATAATATTATAATATAATATATAATATTTATACATAATAATATAATATAATGCATTATATTATATTGTAGTATAATAATATAATAATATATATATTTTTTGTATCGTGTTATGTATAAATTATTGCTGTTATATATATTTATTATAAATGAGAAATATTTGATTTATAGTTTTGAGTCCAAGATCATCGGAAGGGGAGAATCTTTGATCATCGTCCTTGACGACGGCAATAGGAACTTCCCTCAAGGAAAGATTAATGAGGTAGGGTGCACTTAGATCACCTTTTGTAATCTCCCATGTGAAAAATGGATAGGAAAGAGGGAGGAGAAAAAAGGCATTGCACCATAGCGACCGGTGTGCCGCCCCTTCTCCACCCTCCCTTCTCCATGATAAATGGAGAGGGAGAGAGGAGTCTCCTCCTCCACCCATTACTTTCAACCGAGCACTGGTAAGCCACCCCCCTTCCATTGATTCATCGGAGAAACAGAGGGAGGCTGAGAGGGAGATCGGGAGGAGCTACTCCCGTTATTGTACCCGGCCGCTCAAGGCGGTCGAAGGGGAGAGAGGGGAGGAGTGTCCGGCCGCTCGAGGCGGTCGGAGTAAAGCAATGGAGGGCCGCTGGGCGGCCCTCCCTTTTGCAGAACTAAGCTGGTCCACGGTTTAATTCGGGCCCGATAGAGTGCCCGCCGGTTCGTCGAGCCTGGGCAGTAGTCGGTGGCCTCCATCGGCGCGGGGCTTTCGTTTGATGGAGGTTTGGCCGGCCGTGGTGGCCGGCCGTGCCACCGGCACAGATTCATGCGCGGATAGTGAAAGAGGGAAAGACGGAGAAAAGAGGGAGAGCTCGGCCGCGGCGGTGGTCGGCTCGGGCCGGTCGTTGGTGACCGGGCCACCCCGGGGAGAGGCGGCGGCCCCGGTCGCCGGCACAGGTCCCCCCTGTTTCGGGTGAAACAGGGGAGCAGGGGAGGAAGGACTCATGGGCCATGTGGGCTGTTTTGGATCTGAGCCCTGTTGGGCCGGCTCACGAGTCATCTTTGAGCTAAGTTTTGGGCCATGTATTGGGCCGAAATGGAGAAATAAAAATATGGCCTGGATCAGTGTTGATCTAGCTTCTTGGGATATTTTTATTTTCCCATTTGGACTTATATATTGGAGATATTCAAGCCCCAAGTTGGCTCCAGGATTAAATTGGGTAGAGTTTAAAAGCTATTTTGATATGCTAATTTTGGAGACTAAAAATTGAAAATTGATGCTGTAGGTACCCAGGTGCTTAGATAGCCGAATTACATTTTTGGATTAGCGCCAGGAGATAAGTAAGCCATTTATCATAATTTTTATAAATTATTAAAATATACAAATTATGTATTTAAATGCTATATTGATATATTGCATTATTTGAGAAATAAGAAAATGGATTGGTACTCTTATTTGTAAGTGAGTATTTACTATGATTAGTTTATTATTTATTATATTTATAAATAATTTGGTATCTATGCGGACAACTAATCAATTAGCATGATCTTTGAAATTGCTAAAGGTTTTATAAATATACATGTGTATTTGACATGTTTAAATCACTGAAATTATGAAAAGTATATGGATTGCATTTTTGTAACGATACATGCTATTTGGCAAATGTGACATGAAAATGATACTTTGTGTATATGATAATATGTCCCACCATGGTCCGCTATGATATGATGTGATATGTTGCATGGCTCACTTAACATCGGGACCCAACTCCATAGGAGGGTATATGGAGAACACACACTCATGAGGTGTGCTGTGACAGGATATGGCAGTATTATGGCACATGGCATCGGGATCCACCTCCATAGGGGGAATATGTGGAGGACACACACTCTTAGGGTGTGTTGTAGCAGGATATGATATGATGTGAGTTCATGACGCTGGTTCAAGGATCCTGACTCCTAAGGGATATTTATGGAGGTTACACCCGAGGGGGTGTTCTGTTAATGAGGACATAGTGTGTGGTCGTGAGTCATTGGTATAAAAATGAATTTTTATATGCTATTTACAGTGGTACAGTGGTTTTCTTCTAAAATTGTATATTCTTGAAATGCTATATAGCATTTGCTTCCAAAATTATTTTGAGCATATGATGCATGTTTTGATAACATGGTAAAATGTATTTGAAATATGGAAGCTTGACAGATGTTTATTATGAAAAATTTGAGTTGATAAAAGCTTGAAGTAATTACATTATATTATAGTTGGCTTACTTATTGAGTGTAAGCTCATTTAAATCTTACAATGTTTTTTTCAGAGCCACAGAACTGAAGATGGGATATGGGGTAGTTGGAGCAGCTATCAGAGTAACTTAGATCCGATACTTTGTTGTAACCCCATTGAATTATGTATTTTGGCATGTAGCCTAAAACATATGATTATGGTTTGTATTAAGAATACTTTGAATTTGGATGATATATAGTTATTACCCCTCATTGTATTAAGTGTTATATTTCAGGACGCCTTGCATGCCAGGCATGCGGCGGGTTGCCACCCCTAGATCCAATATTGGGTCTGGGGCGTGACAGCTTTTGTGTTATTAGAGCCTAGGTTGACCTTAGGACAAACACAGATGACACTAGGCAGAACATTAGGATAACATTGGGAGGGTGATAACTTTATTAAATTTCAAGTAATATGTTTTGAAAGCCTGAAATTTAGTGGTTTATAAGGATATTGACTGGAACCTAACCCTGGCAGGAGTTAAGAATGCCACGTCGCACTAGGAGTCTGCGGCCTATTGGGAACTCCCAGGCTGGTGACTCTGGCCAGTAGGGAGGCAGCAAGCTTCTGGAGACTCTGGTTCTCTTAATCTGGCTGACAATGATCAACCATAATTTCAGGCCCAAATGCTTCAGGCTCTTGCGGGAATATCGCAGGTTATGCAAGCCCAAGCAGCCTGCTCAGTCATCTCCATCTCAGCCCTGGCAAGGAGGGGGCCGGAGCTTTGCTGAGTTCAAAAGCTTGGCCTCTGCTCCTTTTTGTGGATCCACTAACCCTGCCGATGCTGAAAAATGGATGAGGGAGATGGAGAAAGCCTTTGCAGCTCATGGTAGCCAAGAGGAGGAGCGAATTAGATTCGCTACCTACCTCCTTCAAGGGGAGGCATATGATTGGTGGCTACTTGTGGAGCAGCGAATGGACGGACGGCTATTTCCTGGGAGAGTTTAAGGAAGTCTTCTATGACAAATACTTCCCCAATAGTGTGCAGAGACAGATGCAGTCGGAGTTTGTCAAACTGGAGCAAGGAAATCTCTCTGTGGCGCAGTATGAAGCCGAGTTTACCCGGTTGGCTCGGTTTGCTCCAGACATAGTGCCACTGAGAGAGCCAAGATCATCAAATTCACCGAGGGACTGAGGCCCAGACTGATGCAAGCAGTCAATGCCTTTGAACTCTCCACATTTAGTGCTGTGGTGAACAAGGCCCTGGTGATTGAGAGAGATATGGGTGTGGTCCATAAGCAGTGGGAGCAGCAGTAGAGGAAGAAGAAGGGGTCTCCTTCTGGCCAGTCTTCAGGGCAGGCCAAGAAGAAAGGTCCTTATCAGGCCCCCTCAGGACCGAAGAGTACGGAAACCCGTTGCCCTCATGTGGAAACTCCCACCTGGCAGTGGTGCCGCGGGACGATTGGTGCCTGCTTCATATGTGGGCAGGTGGGTCACAAGATGGCCACTTGTCCCCTTTGGAGGGATCAGCAGCCTCCTTCGGATCAGGGTAGAGGCCAGCAGCAGCTAGGACCCAGGGAAGGGTCTTTACTCTTACACAGCAGGATGTTGCCGCTTCTAACTCGTAGTAACATGTATATTTAAAGTAGGCAAACTTATGCTCAAATCTTAGTAGATCCGGGTGCCACGCATTCATTTGTATCTAGCACATATCTCGCCAAGGATGAATCTTTGACACCCGTTCCTCTAGAGCAAGAGTTGCACATTGCTTTCCCAAATGGTGATGTTATGAGGGTAGACTCAGTATGCAGATCTTGCCTGATTAACATGGGGGATAGGAGATTGAAGGCCGATCTAATCGTCCTCCCACTAAAATCCTTTGATGTTATCCTTGGGATGGACTGGTTGGCCTCCTATCATGCTTCAGTAGACTGTTTCAGGAAAATGGTAATCTTCAAAATTCCTAATCAACCTGAATTCAGTTTTACTGGAAGTCAGGAGCATCTGGCCTCGGTGTTGTGTCAGCACTACAGGCCGCAAAGTATTTGAAGAAAGGGGCCAAGGTTTCTTGCTGTGGTCAAAGACCTTCAGCAGGATGAGGTCAAGTTGGAGGATATTCCAGTGGCTCAAAATTTCCTGATGTATTCCCAGATGATTTGACGAATTGCCCCAGATCGGGAGGTTGAGTTCACTATTGATTTGGCCCCTGGCACTGGACCTATATCCAAGGCCCCATACCGTATGGCCCCAGCTGAACTAAAAGAGTTGAAGAGCCAATTGCAGGAGCTCCTGACCGGGGATTTATCAGACCTAGTGTATCTCCTTGGGGTGCTCCAGTATTATTTGTCAAAAAGAAAGATGGAAGTCTTCGGCTCTGCATTGATTACCGAGAAATCAATAAGGTAACAGTGCGGAACAAGTATCCATTGCCGAGGATTGATGATCTATTTGATCAACTCCAAGGAGCTCAGGTATTCTCGAAGATTGATCTTCGGTCAGGATACCATCAACTCAAGGTCAAGGCTGGGGATGTGCTAAGACAGCATTCAGAACTAGGTATGGCCACTACGAGTTCTTGGTGATGCCGTTTGGGTTGACTAATGCCCCGGCAGCATTCATGGACTTGATGAACAGAATCTTTAAGCCATACTTGGACCAGTTTGTGGTGGTATTCATTGATGACATCCTGGTGTATTCTAAAAGCCAGGAGGAGCATGTGGACCACCTGAGGATTGTTCTGCAAACTCTTCGGGAGAAAAGCTTTATGCCAAGTTGCAGAAGTGTGACTTCTGGTTGAGCCAAGTATCATTCTTGGGTCATATAATATCTAAAGATGGCATATCTGTGGACCCGAAGAAGATTGAGGCAGTTGTAAACTGGTGTCGGCCTTCCAATGTATCCGAAGTAAGAAGCTTCGTGGGCTGGCTGGATATTATCGCAGATTGTGGAGGGCTTCTCTCGCATTGCTCTACCCCTGACTCGCTTGACCAAAAGCAAGCGAAGTTTGACTGGACTGAGGAGTGTGAGAGAAGTTTTCAGGAGCTAAAGCAACGCCTAGTATCAGCCCCCGTCCTTACCCTTCCGTCAGGATCTGGAGGATTCACCCTATCACGGATGCTTCTCGGAAGGGATTGGGATGTGTTCTGATGCAAAATGAGAAGGTGATAGCTTATGCCTCAGACAGCTAAAGCCATACGAGCAAAATTATCCTACCCATGACCTGGAGTTGGCCGCCGTGATTTTTGCCTTGAAGATTTGGCGGCATTATCTATATGGAGAGGCATGTGATGTGTATACAGACCACAAAAGTCTGAAATACATCTTCACTCAGAAGGAGTTAAACTTGAGGCAGAGGAGGTGGATGGAGCTACTAAAAGATTATGACCTGAACCTGCACTATCACCCAGGGAAGGCCAATGTGGTAGCTGATGCCTTGAGTAGGAAGTCCTCCTCGGAGTTAGCTTTATGATCACTTCTCAGCCTCACATCCAGAGGGACCTTGAGAAGTTGGAGGTTGGATTGCGAGTACAGCGGTCCGATGGGCAGGTAGCAGCACTTGTACTCCAACCCACCCTGATTGATTGGATCAAGTCCTCCCAGAAAGAAGACTTGGACCTGCAAAAGATTAAAGAAGCTGTGAAGTCAGGGGTTCAAAATGAATTTGCTATAATGGAGGATGGATCCCTGAGATTTGATGGCAGGCTCTGTGTGCCAAATGTGGAGGAACTAAGAGCAGAAATTCTAAGGGAGGCTCACTACTCTCCCTATACAGTGCACCCAGGAGGCACCAAGATGTACAGAGACCTAAAAGAAAATTTTTGGTGGAAGGGAATGAAAAGAGAGATTGCTCAGTATGTGGCCAAATGTTTAATATGTCAGCAAGTGAAGGCTGAGCATCAAAGGCCTGCGGGACCCCTTCAGTCTTTGATGATTCCACAGTGGAAATGGGAGAAAATCACTATGGATTTCGTGACTGGACTGCCTAAGACCCCCAGGAGCAATGATGCAGTATGGGTCATTGTAGACAGATTGACAAAGTCAGCCCATTTCTTGCCATTTAAGGTTGGGATTCCAGTGAGAGATTGGCCAACATGTATATTGAGCAAATTGTGAGGCTTCATGGCATTCCCGTATCTATTGTATCAGATCGGGATACTAGGTTTGTGTCCCAATTCTGGAAGAGTCTTCATAGAGCTCTGGGGACCAAACTGAACTTCAGCACAGCCTTTCATCCCCAGACAGATGGGCAGTCTGAGAGGACCATACAGATCCCGGAGGACATGTTGCGAGCCTGTGTAATGGACTTGGGTGGTGCTTGGGACAACCACTTATCTTTAGTGGAATTTGCTTATAATAATAGTTACCAAGCCAGTATCCAGATGGCTCCATTTGAGGCTCTGTATGGTAGAAAATGCAGATCTCCCTTATGTTGGGATGATGTGGGGGAGAGAAATTGTTGGGCCCTGAACTGATTCGACAGACAGTAGAGAAGGTGCAGTTGATCAAGGAACGACTCCGCACAGCTCAGAGCCGACAGAAGAGCTATGCTGATGTGAGAAGAAGGGAGCTAGAATTTCAGATTGGGGACCATGTCTTTCTGAAGATATCACCAACCAAAAATGTGATGAGATTTGGGATTAAAGGTAAGCTAAGTCCACGATACATTGGGCCATTTGAGATTCTGAGTAAAGTAGGAGAGGTAGCTTATAGCCTGGCATTACCTCCGGCACTCTCTGGGGTACACAATGTATTTCATGTATCTATGTTGAGAAAGTACATTTCTGACCCAGCCATGTGATACAGTTTGAGCCCATACAGTTAAGGAATGATCTGACATATGAGAGCATCCTGTGCGTATTGTGGACCGCAAGGATCAAGTTTTAAGACGGCGTAGCATTCCCTATGTCAAGGTTCAGTGGAGTAACCATTCTGAGAGGGAAGCTACTTGGGAGCTTGAGGAGGAAATGAAAAAGAAATATCCTTATCTGTTTGTATCTTAGTATATGTAAATGAAAAGATGATTATTCTTATGATCAAACTTTAATTCTAAATGGGCATCAATTTCGAGGCCGAAATTTTTATAAGAGGGAAGAATGTAATCTTCCACGTGAAAATGAATGGGAAAGAGGGAGGAGAAGAAAGGCACGACACGATAGCGACCGACGTGCCGTCCCTTCCTTCTCCACCCCCCTTCTCCACGATAAATGGGGAGGGAGAGAGAAGTCTCCTCCCTCCACCCATCACTATCAGCCGAGCACTGGTAAGCCACCCCCCTTCCATTGATTCATCGGAGAAACGGAGGGAGGCTGAGAGGGAGATCGGGAGGAGCTACTCCCATTATTGTGCCCGGTCGCTCGAGGTAGTCAGAGTAGAGCAATGGAGGGCGCTGGGTGGCCCTCTCTTCTTGCGGAACCAAGCCGGTCCGCGGCTTGGTTCGGGCCCGACGGAGTGCCCGCCGGCTCGCCGGGCCTGGGCGGTAGCTGGTGGCCTCCACCGGCGCAGGGCATGCGTCCGGTGGAGGTTCGGTCAGCCGTGGTGGCCGGCCGTGCCACCGGCACAGTTCCATGCCACGGATAGTGAAAAAGGGAAATAGGGATAAAAGAGGAAGAGAGAGGGGGAGCTCGACCGCGGCGGCAGCCGGCTCCGGGCCAATCATCGGCGATCGGGCCACCCTGGGGAGAGGCCGGCGATGGCCCTGGCCGCCGGCACAGGTCCCCCCTGTTTCGGGTGAAACAGGGGAGCAGGGGAGGAAGGACTCGTGGGCCATGTGGGCTGTTTTGGATCTGGGCCCTGTTGGGCCGTCTCACGAGCCATCTTTGAATTAAGTTTTGGGCCCTGTATTGGGCCGAAAATGGAGAAATAAAAATATGGCCCGGATCAGTGTTGATCCTAGTTTCTTGGGGTATTTTTATTTTCCCATTTGAACTTGTATATTGGGAGATATTCAAGCCCCAAGTTGGCTCCAGGATTAAATTGGGTAAGCTATTTTGATATGCTATTTTGAAGACTAAAAATTGGGAAATTGATGCTGTAGGTATCAGGTGCTTAGATAGCCGAATTACATTTTTGGATTAGCGCCAGGAGGTAAGTAAGCCATTTATCATAATTTTCATAAATTATTAAAATATAAAAATTATGTATTTAAATGCTATATTATATATATTGCATTATTTAAAAAATAAGAAAATGGATTGGTACTCTTATTTGCAAGTGAGCATTTACTATGATTAGCTTATTATTTATTATATTTTGCAAATAATTTGGTATCTATGCGGATAACTGATCAATTGGCATGATCTTTGAAATTGCTAAAGGTTTTATATACATATGTATTTGACATGTTTAAATCACTAAAATTATGAAAAGTATATGGATTGCATTTTTGCAACGATACATGCTATTTGGCGAATGTGACATGAAAATGATACTTTATGTATATGATAATATTCCACCATGGTTCGCTATGATATGATATGATATGTTGCATGGCTCACTTGACACCAGGACCCAACTCCATAGAGGGTATATGGAGACACACTCATAAGGTGTGCTGTGACAGGATATGGCAGTATTATGCCACATGGCACCGGGACCCACCTTCATAGGGGGAATATGTGGAGGACACACACTCTTAGGGTGTGTTGTAGCAGGATATGATATAATGTGAGTTCATGACGCTGGTTCCAGGACCGACTCCTAGGGAATATTTATGGAGGTTACACCTGAGGGGGTGTTCTATTTATGAGGACATAGTGTGTGGCTGTGGGACATTGGTATAAAAATAAATTTTTATATGCTATTTACAGTGGTACAGTGGTTTTCTTCTAAAATTGTATATTCTTGAAATGCTATATAGCATTCGCTTCCAAAATTATTTTGAGCATATGATGCATGTTTTGATAACATGGTAAAATGTATTTGAAATATGGAAGCTTGACAGATGTTTATTATGGCAAATTTGAGTTGATAAAAGCTTGAAGTAATTACATTATATTATAGTTGGCTTATTTATTGAGTGTGAGCTCATTTAAATCTCACAATGTTTTTTTTAGAGCCACAAAACTGAAGATGGAAGATGGGGATATGGGGTAGTTGGTGCAGCTATCAGAGTAACTTAGATCCGATACTTTGTTGTAACCCCATTGAGTTATGTATTTTGGCATATAGCCTAAAACATATGATTATAGTTTGTATTAAAAATACTTTGAATTTGGATGATATATAGTTATTACCCCTCTTTGTATTAAGTGTTATATTTTAGGATGCCTTGATGCCAGGCATGCGACGGGTTGCCACCTCTAGATCCAATATTGGGTCTGGAGCGTTGAGGATGTCAGGCACCCACAAATATGTGTTTGATTGATTGACCATGGATCAAACTAGGGTGAATAGGATTGGGATAGAATTGGACTATTGGATGTGATTAGGTATGATTGGACATGATCAGGTGAGATTATATATGATTGGGCAACATAGGATATGATCAGGTAAGATAGATTATGATCAAGTTCCTATAAAGTTGAGCTTGGGCTGTCAATGCTTAGCCCAAGTTCATGTTAGATTTGGTTTAGCCCAAGTTCATGTTAGATTTGGTTTGGTCCGATGCCTAAGACTGTCTTTTTACTCTTAATCTGGTTTGAGCCCAACCTTTTTCGGTCCATGCTTACCTTTACTTGAAGTGCATGGAAGTAAGGTAGATTGGTTAGGATTGGTTTAATCCAAATAGGATGGATATGACATTGGGTTGGAGTGGATGATATTAGGCCAAATTGGATACAAATGGATACTCAACTCAACTCATCTAAGCATTTTTTTCAACTACACGGGGCCGGCTACATGAATCAAATAATTATGTTTCAGGTTTGATTATGCAGGATTGGATACGGTTGGGTGCAAAGTAAGTATGATTGCAACCGAAAATTCATCTCTTTCCCAGGTTTATAATACCTATAATCAAATGTCTATTCGTAACTTATGTCATTGTCATCAATTACTTATTTATAAATATGTATCAATGGCATCACAAGAGCGCACACATATAAATTGTCTTTGCCTGCTATATATGCCTCTGAAATAGAAAGGGCCCATTTCAATGGCAATTTATCCCATCCGTAGGAAATTATTGGAAAGCATATAGATCGAGTTCAACCGAGAGTAGAACAGACAAGGGCAAGATAAGAGGGAAAAATCCCGTAGCATGCTCAACCTTCATAAATTCCAACGAAGAGATGATTTAAGAAATCCCGGTCGTTTCATGATCGTGGATTCTTAAATTGCCCCGTTGCTAAGCTCTATTGCTTCCATCATCGCACAAACTATTTTTCCAATTTATTTAGAAATGCATGAGGAGAAAGAGAGTGAGTGACTTGGTTACTTTTGATTATAGCCAAGTGTAGATTTGATCTCATAAAAAGAGAGAGAAATTTGGTTGCATTTGAATATGGTCAAATCTAAATTTGATCGATTTTTTAATCCTTGAATTTATATAGTTTACGAATCCTAAAGATAAAAAATAGATTAATTTTAAAATCTATGTAGATTTAAGAGTGAAAAATTTGATCGAATCTAAATTGATCACATAATTCATAGATATTAAAAATAAAAAAGATGAGATGGCTTCAAGATCCATATAGGTTAAGGTTGATAAATGTGATCGAATTCTAAACTTAGCTACAATCGAATATAGTCAAGTTCAAGATTTAGTCATCTTCTTTATTTTTGGATCTATACGGAACGTAGAGCCATTCTATCTTTTTTTTATTCTTTTCATCTTTGATATTCTTGAGCTGTGTAAATTTATGGATGATATTATCTTCTTTCTTTTTTTTCTCTTTCTATACGTAAAGATAAATTTGACTCTATTCGAATGTAGCTAAATAAATCAATTCTTTACTTTTGAATTAATATGGTTTATAAATTTATAAAATATAGAAAGTAAAAAAAGACGAAGAGGCTTCCAAATCGTATGAATGATTAAATTTTGGACTTAGATATGTTCCATGGTAGCCAATATCTCGTTTATTTTCTATATATATATATATATATTTGGCCGTCCAAATTGGTTGCAGGGGCCTTGAAAATAGTAAGAAAATACCATTGAGACCGTCTGGTTTCGGTCCTTCAACGGAAAACCACAGAATTTTTGATGAGTGCCACAAGTTGCCGGAAATGCCCTTTGGTACTCAAATCTTTTTAAAGCTTCTGAGACTCTGACTGGTTCGCTAAATGCCACGTATCTTGGACATCTGCTTGAACCATCTTGACGTACCACGCTTTGCTACGCTCCTTGTATTGGTCTTTGTATTCAAACCTTATTTTACGACTACCCGCCGGATGCAGTTGCACTCGTTTATATTTATTATAGGTTAAAATATATTTTTGGTTCAGAAATTTTCACTCAAAAGTTTATTTTTATCCTCAAACATTCAGTTCTTATGATTTAACTTTTCATATTTAAAAAATATAATATTTTAGATGCAATCAATTAAGATTAATAGAATAACTAATGTATCATCCCCTCACTTATTTTACATGATAAATTATTGAAAGCTTAAATGTTTGTATTATGATCGACCTAACCTTTTCAGGATCCGTTGAAACACCTTCTGGGGTTACCACAAAACCTAGAAAGATAACCCTATGCGTCATGAAATCATACTTCTTAAGGTTTGCATATAGGCTATTCTCTCTAAGGGTCTGACAGATTAATCTGAGATGGTTAAGATGGTCCTCTTTGGTCTTGCTATAAATTAATATATCATCAAAATAGACCACTAAGAATTTTCCCGTGCACTCTTTCAGGACCTAGGTCATGATTCTCATGAATGTGTTAGATGCGTTTGATAGCCCAAAAGGCATCACGACCCACTCAAACAAACCATCTCTAGTCTTAAATGCAGTCTTCCACTCATCCCCTGGTCTAATTCTAACATGATGGTAGCCACTCTTAAGGTCTATTTTGGAAAAGATAGTGGCACCCGCCATCATGTCCAACATGTCATCTAGTCTGGGGATAGGGAACCTATACTTGATAGTGATTTTGTTGATGGCCCTACTATCCATGCACATTCTCCAGGTACCATCCTTCTTAGGGGTTAATAGTGCAGGAACTGCACAAGGACTTAAGCTCTCCCTAATGAAACCTTTCCTAAGTAATTCTTCCACTTGTTTTTGTAGTTCTTGATGCTCAGTGGGGTTTATCCTATAATGGGGAAGGTTTGGAGGGTAGATCCTGGGATCAGGTCAATGGCATGTTGGATATTTCTCAGGGTGGTAACTGATCAGGCAATTCTTCAGGGAAGACATCCTTAAACTCCTCTAGGATCTCAATTACTTTTGGGGGTTGTTCCTTTTGGACTGATTCATAGATCTCTTTAGTGGTCAAAATCCAAACAGGATTATCTAGTGATGTCCTTTTCTAATTCCTTGGCTTTAATCAGATTAACTCTTGGCTTGCTATCCTTAAGGTTGCTAGATCCTTTCTTGATTGGGTCCCTAGGTGGAGTTGGATGTATCACATACTTGTTCCCATTGTGTTTAAAAGAACAGATGTTGGATCGACCAAACAAGGTGGCATCGTGATCGTAAAGCCAAGGTCGACCTAATATAATACTACTAACACCCATAGGAATTACATCACACCAGACCTTTTCCTCATAATTTTGCAATTGATTAGTATTTGGCATCTGGACTTGATTGGGATAGAGGTGGAATCTACCCACGAGACCTTATAAGGACTAGGATGGGGAACCGTGATCAACCTAATGACTTAACTGTATTGGTAGAGACAGCATTGACACAACTCCCGCTATCCACTATGATCTTGAGCACCTTATCCCCTATCTTAACAAAAGTCTATAGGATGTTAGTCCTACGCCAATCTTCCTGGTCCTTAGTTTGAGTCTGGGTCAAGATACATCTAACCACTCCTAGTAGGTCTTCAGACTCAAATGTTTCCTCCTCTCCATCGTACTCATCTATTATATGGGTATCAGCCTCATAGACCTCTCCCTCATGCTCAACTACGGACTCAGATTCAGTCTTAGGTTACTCATCTATATGAAGGGATCTGACTGGGCACTGGTTGATCATATGTCCCGGTTTGTTGCATCTAAAGCATTTGATCTGGGGGTTGGAATTTCTTTGGACCTCTACAGATTTGCCCTTATCCTCTCTCTGGGGTATAGGGGTACTATTATGGGGTCGACTCAACTTAGTTCAACTTGTATTGGGTCGGCTAGTGTTGGGTCGACTCGGGAAAGTCTGGCGGGGGTCTGAGTACTGGGTAGGTCTGGGACGACTAGGATAGGCTTGGCTAGATCCTAGATATGGGCTAGGGCTCTTAGTAGCCTCTGATCTATGATTGGGTGGCCCTCTCTGAAAACGTTCATAATCCCTAGCAACTTGGTAATGATTCTTCTAAATTGTGTACCCTTCTTAGGTAGAATTCTCTTTGAATAACTGCTCTCAGGCCATACCTAAACTTAGATAGGGTGATTTCCTCAGACTGAACGATATTACACCTCATGGTATACTCTTGGAATGTAGCAATGTATTCATTCACAGTTTTACTACCCTGAATTAATCCCTGCCACTGGTCAATAGGCTCTGTTCATACGATGTGGGGACATAATTGGACCTAAGTCTAGCCTTCATGGCATGCCAGATAACTATGGGGTCTCTTCCCTCTAATAATTGCCTTCGCTTTAAAGTGGCCCAGTATAACCTAGCCTGTCGTACTAACTTGAGCTTGGCAAACTTAAACTTATGCTCTTTAGACATGTCGTACTAATCAAAGTACTGGTCCATCCCTTCCTCCCAATCTAGGTAGTCCTTAGGGTCCATAGAGCCATCGAAAGTAGGTGCTTCAAGTCTGACACTTCTAAGGGCTCTTTCTTCTTGGTCTACTGCCTCATGATTGGGTCTCCTAGGGAGGACATCTAGGATTGGATCAGGTCGAAGTGGTCTCCTAGGGTTTGGCCTTATGTAGAGGTCAGGCTGTTGGGCTCTCCTAGGATGAGGTGGGGTCTCATGATCAGACTCAGTGTGGGGCTCACGGGCTTCTTCTAGGATGCCTAACCTAGTTTCGACTTGATTGAACCTAGACCCTAATCTAGCCTCAGATTGCTTGATGTCTTGGTTCATTCGGGCTAGTTGTTCAGTGATGATCCTTAAGTGATCATCAATGCTTTGATTAGCCATGGGTTCAGCCTGTAATAGGGTGGTGACGGGTGAAAAGATGCTCCTGATCTAGTGCACATGCAAGCACAATCAAGAATACAAGACTCAGACTGACTCGGACTATGGTATACTAGACCTAGTCATCCAGAGTAAAGGATTTGGCTTAATGCAAGCCAATCTAATAGTAACTCTTCAATTGGCCAGTTGGGACAGGTGGAAGGGAGGAGGCTCGTCCCGCAAATTGTAGGTGCCTAATTAGAATAACCCCAACACTCCGTTTAAGTCGTTTGACATTTGACCTCTCTTCTAGACACCAATTTCAGATCACACACCATATTGATTTGTACTAGTCTCCTCCAGTACACTAAACCGACTATTGGTGTCCCTAGCCCTCTAGAGCAAATGTCAATTAAGTTGCTATTCAGTTTTAGATTAGAGGCTTGGGATCGGAATGCATGGGTGGTTGTTTTAGGCCAAGGAAGGGGTCTCAATCCCTCCCTTATCTGACATCAATGAAAGCCCTTTAGAGTAATTTAATGCAGATGAATGACATGTAAAACACAAACCCTAATCCAGAAATCTGTAAATAGCAATAAATCTCAGAATTTCTTTTTCACAGATCGAATTAAATTCTCAAAAAATAACAAAAATACTTTAAATTATAACAAATCTAGAAAAATAAATTTTGTAATTTTCTGATGTGTATGCAGGCAGAAACAATTCAATTAACAAATAATATACTGATAATAACGTGAATTAAAATTAAGCCCTAACTATGCTCTAATACCAAACTGATGCAGGACTGATTCGCATGCAAGTAATTTTTTTTTTAATGATTAATATTACAGTTGATAATTCTCTCAAAGTAATAGCCTAAGAGAGATTTAGAAAAATTCACAGTAAATCCGCACGCGAAACAGTTCCTAAAAAATAAGGAAGAAGGACCGCCGAGGCTAAGAAGCCCCAGTAGGGCTTGCTCTCCTACAATAAAGTTACTAGCAGATTAGAGGGTGTACCTAGCAAGAGGGAAAGATCAAAGTGTTAAAGGAGTTGCTCTGTCTGGCGGATGCGCCCTATATGACCAAGCCTTGAGCCCACGGATCTGCGACCAAGTATCCACTGACCTGGATGACGATCACCTTGAATCCTGGATTCGTGGCTACTGAGGGATCTGCAAGATCATCATACAAGGGTTAAAGAATAATAGAGAAAATTTAGAATAGAGGCAAAGAGACAAGGAAGGAGTCGAGAAAAGGGGAGGCCGGCCAAGGGCTCTTGGGCGTCCATAATTGAATGACAAAGGTGGCAGCCAGGGTTTCTCCTGGAGACTTGGGATGCTGGCATGCACAGGAGGAGGGAAACAAGAGCACCAGAGAACCAATTAACAAAAATCATAATAACTCAAGACTTGGATTGATTGATTAATAATAAAAGATACATCATTCATACAAGAGGGTCTCTTTTATAGAGTAAGAGACTTGGGGCCCAAGAAATACAGATATGAAAAAAGAGAAAAAAAAAGGCATCCTAATCAAATTTGGCATGAAATCTACAGCGTCCAGATGAGGAAGGTGATCTTCTAGATGCAATCAGTGGCAGCTTAATTTGACATGAAATCTGCAGCATCTAGATGAGGAAGGTGATCTTCTAGATGCAATCAGCGGCAGCTTAATTTGGCATGAAATCGGCATCAGCTAGATGAGAAAAATGATCATCCAGATCGGAAAGGTTGCTTGCTCTGCTAGGTGGCATATGGGCTGCTTGAAGTAGGTGTGGCACCAACTTAAATTTAGTAGCTGCTCTGTCTGACTGTGATAGCCTTGTTTCTGCTCCAATACTGATGTCTCCTCTTGTAAGCTGATGAACTTACTACAGGACTCACATTAAAATAAACTGAACTGGATAGGACTCAATTTAGAATAAATGAACTGGACGGGACTCAAAATAAACTAAATTTTATTTTTCAACTCAAGACTTGAATCATAACTAATCAGATATCCACAGAGGGTTAAGAATCCTCTGCTTGATCCTGGTGCCCGCACCAGTAGCTATATTTGCTGACTTGGTAACGATCTCTCTTTCTACATATTTGCATGCCCCTTTCCTCTCTCCCTCCTGCCCTCCCCCCCACCAACCTGTCGCATTTGCCGCTGCTAGTGCTTTCGCTCGCTCTCTTTCTCCTTCCTTTCTTTCATCCTCCTCCTCCTCCTTCCCCCCTTCCCCCCTCTCTCTCTCCGCATCAAGCCCAACTTTGCACCCCTTTTCTCTCCCTCTCCCCCTTCGGCCCTTCCCCTTCCCTCCTAGCCATGGTCGCCATTGCTAGCACTTTCGCTCCCTCTTTCTTTTTTCCTTCTTCCCTCTCTCTCTCTCTCTCATTTTTCTTATCATCTAACACCAAGCAGTGGGTGAACTCAAGCCATCAACATTCTCTCCCTCTTCCTCCTCCTCTCTCTCTTTCCTCCCCTTCCCCTCTGATCTCATCAAGGTCTCGCTTGCCAGATCGCAAGTGGGAGCCTCAAGGGGTGGGTGTCCCCGAACGGCATGGAGATAAGCTCCATCCTAATCAAGCGCACCTTTGCCTACATAAGCCATGTGGGTTGTTAACTTAGCAAATTTCTCATGATGGATTGCCAACTCAGCAATTTTCTTATGACATCTTCCTTGTTTTAACAGTAGAAACTAAAGAGAAATAAAAAATAAATAAAGTTCGAGATTAATTTTGTAACTTTTAAAAGTTTAGAGATTAAAGTGACACACCCTAAGTTCGAGGGTTAAAAGTATAGTCTATCTTTTCTTACTCAAAAGGTGGAGAGTAGAGAAGAGAGAGAGAATGTTATTCCTTGCAAATATATATCTTTTCGTGCTCTATGCAAAAGCAAGAGAAAAATAAAATTTTTATGCAATAAAAGACATGTTGAAACTAATTGAAAGTAGAGGTCTATGGGCTCCCCCTTCCCTCTAGGACAACCGATAGTAACTCTGCGCACATATGGTAATGGTTAGAGTTATACTAACCTTTATGTAGCACTCCATAAAGACCTAGAGAACTCCAATAGATTATCACAAGTGACAGCCACTCAAAAATATATCCTATTAAAAAATTTTATCGTCTACTATATTTATATGCACATCACTCAAATCAATATTTTTACATCATCCTGCTCAAACAATATTTTTTCATGACATCCGCAGGCATTTATAAGATCACATTCACAATCGATAATACACTCATGATACATACATTATACTCATAAATTTCCTCCAAAACATAAGTCTTTCATTCATATCAAAATAAGTCTATACATTACCATATATCACTGTATATATACATGTATACATATACATAAAAGTCACCCCACACTAACTCAATATACAAAGTTATTATTATATACTCTTGCATCCAAGCAAGCTTTACAAGCTAAGGTTCAGTCCCGCTAGCCTTTAAACCTACTAATTCGGCTCACTGATCTAAAAATAAAAGATATCAACAATAGAGGGGTGAGACCTAAGTCTCAGTGACTAGATAACCATCTAACCATTGGGAAATTAAGAATCATAACACGCTATCAAAATATAATAAATATGTATGGCATGAGTAAATACATAATACACATTTGGACATGATATCAGGAAATATAAAACGTAGCTTATTCTTCAAATAATATATATATCTGTAACCAAAATATCATACAAGTATTTTTTTCACTAAAAAATATCTCCATAAATGGGTGAATACACCTTTTTGAAATGATAAAAGAAAACTTGTAAGTTAGCTTATGCTTGCAACAATATACCAGTACTGAATTACTCTATGAATAACTTTTTCACTGAAAAATAACTCATTTATATGAAAATCCATACATGATGCATTCTATTTTAAAATACTTGGCTAGGATGATGTTTGGATATATGGTAGAGGCTGGCACAAAGAAAAGATCCACTCTACCCTATGGAATGGTATTAACTCTAGTTTTCAGAAGCCAAAAGGTAGATATCCTAGAAAATGAGCCTCAAAAGAAAATAAGTTACACTGATTATTACAACATCTCCACTCTTCACCACATGGGATTTAGAAAGATTGATGGTCAATGATAAAAGAGGAGACAGAGTGATGTGCCTAAACCAATAAGAAGAGTTAGAGCTAAGGATGATGATGACATTGAGGAAGGTCCTCCGAGACAATCTATATTAGTTTACTTTTAGAAATCTACATAGTATTCCTAGCTTGTACTTATGATTTCACTAGAAGTTATGTCATGTTGTTTCTTTATATTTGACTTTACTTAGTTTGTATTTACTTGACATGTACTTGCTTTTATATAATCAATGAAAAGTATGAAGTTTTTAAGAAAGCTCTTGGATATCTTTGAAATTATTATGTCATTCTATGATATTTTATTCTAATTTGGTTAATTTGTATTTCATCCTGAGCAAGGACTGTCCTATGCTTCCTTATTTTTTATTGATAACAAAAAAGGAAAAGAGTTGTGTATGCATATTGAAAATAGTATGCACATACATGGGGAGAGTAATTATTCAGGGAAAGCTTATCTAATTTGAATGATTTGATTTAATAATTAAAATTGATTAATTTGGATAGTATGAATCATTGGATAAAATTTTGAATTCATGGAATAGTTGAGCTAGATATTTGGAATGAAATTGAAATTCTGCTTACTATCATTCTATTTAAAAAGTTATCTAAATTGAAGTTTATGCATTAATATATATCATATTGTTGACCCAATTATTAATTTTGATGATTAACAAAAGACATGAGTATATTCACTATGTTTCTAACAGATTTAATAAGTTTCAGGGATTAAAAATATTTAATCAATCAAAAGGAATAAAGGAATAAGTTTTGAATCAAAATTTAAAGGAATTTTTCAAAGTTTGGAACTTAGAGTCGACACCCAAATAGTCAGGAGCCGACCCAAGGTGTATCAAAAGATTTCTGGATTTTTGGCACGGTCCGGAGTCGACACCCAGAGTTTTGGAGCTGCCTCCAACCTGAGATACAGAGAAGTATATTTTGTTTCATTTTTTGGAGCCGACACCTAGAATTCGGGAGCCGACACATAAGAGTTCGGGAGCCAACACCTGAATTTCTGGAGCCGACTCTAACCTGAGAACAGAGAACGTGTTCTTATGGATATTTCTGGAGCTGATACTCTTGGATTCCGAAGCCGACTCTCGAAAGCGATGAGCCAACACTTAACTTTCTCAGAAGCCGACTCCTCAACGACTTTTTGTTTGCTATTTTTGGACAACCGATCTAGAGCCGACACCTAAAAAGTTGGAGCCGACTCCAATCTATCAGGAACGGATTTTCAATTATCAGAACTGACTCCAATGGTAATTTTTCCACCTAATCTCTAACGGCTATTTTTCTTTGTGTGTAGAAGTATCCAAGCATCTCATAACGGCTATATTTTCAACCTAAACTTGGATTAAGAGATATATAAAAAGGGGAACCGTCCATTTAAAAAGAAGAGAGACTAGAGATTGAAAAAATCCAAAAAATCTTGAGAGAGAAATCAAAAAGGAAAGACTCAGAGCTCAAATCCATCAATCCTAGAAAGTTCAAAGAGAAATCCACAAGCTTCTTAAGATCAAATCAAGGAGATTTCCAATGTTAGAAGAAAGAAAGCAAAAGCCCCAAATCCTCAACTTCTCAACTACAACTTTCAATGAAGAATCTGAGCTGAGGCCCTGATTCAATCTTTCAAAGAAGAAGAGGAAAAGAAGAAAAGCTTGCTTTCAAAATGCTTCTATCAGGCTTTCCTATCCTTGTTTATTTATTTGCATATTTACTCATTTAAGGAGTTGTTTTGTATTCTAAACTCTATTTTTATTTGTGTTTGCTAATTCAATCAGGGGATTAAAATAGTGAGGTAGTATACCTCGGGATAAACTAAGGATAGCTTGTGGTTAGGTTTTGTGCTGGTGAGCCCGGTAAAACCAGCTGGGTTCGTTGTGATCCCGGGGGAAACAACAAGTTTTGAGTTGTGAGCTTATCAAACAACTCGATTGTAATCAAGTGGATTATAGTGTGGGCCCAAGTGCTACTTGGGAGTGGACGTATGTGTTGGATTTACCGAACCACTATAAAATCTTTGTATTTGTCGTGCTTTGTCTCTCTCTCTTTCTATCTCATTATTTGTGCTTAGCATTTATCTTGCACTCAATCTCTTTTATTTCAAAGCACATAGTTTTAAAGAGCTAAATTTTTTAAGAACCCAATTCACTCCCCCTCTTGGGTTGCCATCTGGGCCAACAATTGGTATCAGAGCTTGTGCTCATTGTTTATTTGATCAAACGATCAAGAGCTAAAGATCCAAATGGCAGCTCAAGCTAGATCTTCATTTGCTGAAGGTTATTCTACAAATAGACCTCCTTTATTTAATGGTTTAAACTATTCTTACTGGAAAGCTAGAATGAGAATCTTTATCCAAGCTTTAGATTATGAACTATGGAGTGTAATCATTAATAGACCAAGCACACCCACACACTTAGTAGATGGTTCAATAGTTCCTAAATCCGAAAGGGATTGGAATGAGAACGATAGGAAAATGGCTCAACTCAATGCTAAGGCCATGAATGTCTTATATTGTGCTTTAGATGCTAATGAGTTTAATAGAATTTCTACATGTATTTCCGTAAAAGAAATTTAGGACAGATTAGAAGTTACCCATGAGGGTACTAATCAAGTCAAAGAATCAAAGATTAATATTCTTGTTCATAAATATAAATTATTTAGCATGAAACAAATTGAATCTATAACCAGCATGTATACAAGATTTACTGATATTGTGAATGGTTTAAAGAGTCTTGGCAAGACCTATACTAACTCTGAATTGGTTCGTAAAATTCTTAGGTCTCTTCCAAGGTCGTGGGAAGCAAAGGTGACTGCAATTCAAGAAGCCAAGGACCTCAATACCTTACCTTTGGAGGAGCTACTTGGATCATTGATGACCCACGAGTTGACCATGAAATAACATCAAGAGGAAGAGGTCAAGAAAAAGAAAACAATTGCCCTCAATGCTGCAGAAATTGAAAAGAGCAGCAGTGATGAAAAAGATGAAGATGATGATGAGACAACTCTTCTTGCTATAAAGTTTAAGAAATTCATGCAAAGAAGAAGACCTTTCCACAAGAAGAAGTATGGAACAAAAATAAATGGAGAAAAGAAGAAAGAGAAGGACAAGGACAAAGATCAAGACCCCCTCATATACTATGAATGTAAGAAACCGGGGCACTTTAGATATGACTGTCCTCAATTGAAGAAAGCCTCCAAAAGAAGAAGAAGACTTATATTGCAACATGGAGCGACAGCGAAGAATCCTCATCCGAGGAAGAACAAAAGGAAGTTGCAAACATTTGCTTTATGGCAAAAGAAGATGATGAGGTTAGTACTGAAACTCATGACTTTACTTTTGAAGAATTATTTGATGCATTTAACGAATTAGTTGATGATTTCAAAGTTTTGAAAAAGAAAGGCAAATCTTTGAGAAATGAAAATTTAAATCTTATCAAAGAAAAAGACAAACTAATTTATGAAGTTGGAAAACTGAAATCTGAAAATGAAATTTTGATAAAAGAAAGAGAATCAATTCCCAATGAAAATGTTAGTTTAAAGAAGGAAGTTGATAAATATAAAAATATAGTTGATAAATTTACATATAGTTCTGAAAAGCTTAATTTGCTATTAAGTAATCAAAGAGTTGTATTTGATAAAGCTGGATTAGGTTATAGGCCTAACAAGAAACAAAAATATGTTAAAAATTTCTTTAGAAAGAAACAAGAGAAAAATGATGTTTCATGTTATTGTTGTAACAAGATAAATCATATGAATGCAATCTCAGAAAAATTAACAAGAATTTAAATATAAAAGAAAAGAAAGTATGGGTTCCAAAAGGAACAATCTTTACTGCTACTAAACATGAAGGACCCAAGAAAGCGTGGGTACCTAAACAGAAAGTTTGATCACTTTGCAGGAGTATCTTGCGGCCAAAAGATCAAAACAAAAATGGTATCTTGATAGCGGCTGCTCAAGGCACATGACGGATGATAAGGATCAATTCATCACCCTTGAGGATAAAAGAGGAGTAGTAGTAACCTTCAGAGATAATGGCAAAGGCCAGATTATGGGCTTTGGTAAAATTCAGATAACTCCCTCCACTTTTATTGAAAATGTTCTTTATGTAGATGGTTTAAAGTATAATTTAATTAGTATTAGTCAATTGTGTGATAAAGGTTTCAAAGTTTCATTTGAAGCTTCTATCTGCACTGTTTCTAATCCCATTAACAATAGCATTATATTTACTGGAAGTAGAAATGGCAATGTATACTTAATTGATTTAGACAATTTGTCTACTAGTAATCATTGTCTAGTTGCTGAGAATGCAAATGTAAATGAGGTTGGATGGCTATGGCATCGCAGATTTGGTCATGCAAGCACACACCTAATTTCAAAATTAATTAGAATGAATTTAGTTAAAGGACTTCCAAAGTTAGATTTTGAAAATAACAGAATTTGTGATGCATGTCAATTTGAAAAACAAACTAGAAACTCTTTCAAATCTAAAAATGTTGTTTCCACTTCTAGGCCACTAGAGCTACTTCACATGGACCTTTTTGGACCTACTAGAACCATTAGTCTAGGAGGAAAGAAATATGGTCTTGTGATAGTAGATGATTATTCTAGATTCACTTGGGTATTATTTTTGGCTCACAAGGATGAAACTTTCTTAATATTTCTGAAATTCTTCAAGAAAGTCACTAATGAGAAAAAAAACACCATAGTGTCTCTTAGAAGTGATCATGGCATAGAATTTAAAAATCACTTATTTAAAAATTTCTGCATTGAACATGACATTAATCACAACTTTTCTGCACCTAGAACACCATAGCAAAATGGAGTTGTAGAAAGAAAGAATAGAACTTTAGAAAACATGGCCCGTACCATGCTATGTGAAAGAAATCTACCAAAATACTTTTGGGCAAAGCAATAAACACGGCATGTTGCATCCTTAATAGAGCTTTAATTAGGCCAATTGTTAAGAAAACTCCTTATAAATTATGGAATAATAGGAAACCTAACATTAGTTATTTTCATGGATTTGGTTGTAAATGTTTCATTCATAATAATGGTAAGGACAACTTAGAAAAATTTGATGCAAAATCTGATGAAGGCGTATTCTTAGGATATTCAACAACTAGTAAAGCCTATAGAATATTTAACAAGAAATCATTAATTGTAAAAGAATCTATTCATATAGTCTTTGATGAGTCTTTAGCATCAAGTTCAGAAAAGGTTGATGATGAGGAAGATACAAATTTTCTAGAAAGAGATATTAAAAAATTAAATATATATGTAACTTCAGATCATGAACAAGAAGCTAAAGATGATGATTCACCTAGGATTGATGTTATTGATACTAATCATAATGAGATAGATCTTCCTAGAGATTGGAGATATGCCTATGGTCATCCAAAAGAACTGATTATAGGTGATCCATCTTAAGGTGTAAGAACTAGATCATCAATAAGAAATATCAATAATCATCTTGCATTTGTATCTCAAATTAAACTTAAAACTATTGAAGAAGCTGAAAAAGATAGTAATTAGATGCTGGCTATGCAAGAAGAATTAAACCAATTTACTAGGAATAATGTATGGTCCTTAGTTGATAGACCTAAAGGTCATTCAGTTATAGGATCTAAATGGGTATTTAGAAATAAATTAGATGAAAATGGTATAGTAATTAGAAATAAAGCTAGATTAGTTACAAAAGGATATAATCAAGAAGAAGGAATTGATTTTGATGAAACTTTTACACCTATAGCTAGATTAGAGGTAATTAGATTATTACTTGCATTTGCATGTCATATGAATATCAATTTATTTCAAATGAATGTTAAAAGTGCATTTTTAAATGGTTTTATAAATGAAGAAGTTTTTGTAGAATCTGGTTTTGAATATCATGAATTTCCAAACCATGTTTTTAAATTACATAAAGCATTATATGGTTTAAAACAAGCACCTAGAGCTTGGTATGATAGGTTAAGTAAATTTCTAATTAAAAATGATTTTACTAGAGGAAATGTAGATAAAACTCTATTTTTGAAAAGAAAAGATAAAGATTTATTAGTAGTACAAATCTATGTAGATGATATTGTATTCGGTGCTACTAATGATCTTCTATGTCAAGAGTTTGCTAAGCTAATGCAGGGGGAATTCGAGATGATCATGATGGGGAACTCAATTTCTTCCTAGGACTTCAAATCAAACAAAGTAGAGAGGAGATTTTCATCAACCAAATAAAGTACACAAAGAAATTCTCAAGAAGTTTGGAATGGAATCAATTAAACCCCTTGGAACACCAATGAGTCCTTCATGCAAATTAGACAAAGATAAAGATGATAAGAAAGTTGATCAGAAGTATTATAGAGGTATGATCGGATCTCTACTTTACTTAACTGCAAGTAGACCTGATATCATGTTTGTTGTTGTCTATATGCTAGATTTCAATCAGAACCTAAAGAATCTCATTTAATTGCTGTAAAAGAATACTAAGATATCTAAGTGGAACTAAAAATATAGGATTATGGTATTCTAGAGACTCAACACTAAATTTGATTGCTTATTCTGATTCTGATTATGCTGGATGTAAATTAGATATAAAAAGTACAACTGGTGCATGTCAATTTTTAGGAAGTAACTTAATCTCTTGGTTTAGCAAAAAGCAAAATTCGGTTGCATTATCTACTACTGAAGCAGAATATGTTGCACCTGGAAGTTGCTGTGCTCAAATCCTTTGGATTAAGCGATAGCTTAAAGATTATGGCATAACACTTGATAAAACCCCTATTAAATGTGACAACACTAGTGCAATAAACTTAACAAAAAATCCAATCCAACATTCAAGAACTAAGTACATTGAAATTAGATATCACTTCATTAGAGAACATGTAGCTAATGGTGAAATTTATCTTGATTATGTTTGTACTGAGGAACAATTAGCTGATATATTTACAAAACCTTTGAGTGAAGAGAGATTTTGTTATCTTAGAGGAGAATTAGGGATTTGTGATCCTCTGGAATGATTTTGAAACCCTTAAGATTGGTTATCTAGAGTTCAATTAATTTCTTGAAAATCCTTTCTTGATTCTAAGGACAATTCATCTAGATAATTCAACCATTCGATTCATAACATTCCAAAGATTTTATTAAAATTTTATTGATTCTATTTTGACAAGTTTCAGATCTTTGAAACTCTTATTTATTTTCTGAAACTGTCAGTGGAGTCGACACCCTAGTTAGTGGAGTCGACACCTCATCTATGTCGCTCACGATCTGTGACCTTGGAGCCGACACCCGCTTAAGCGGAGCCGACTCCAGCTCGGGCACTAACAGTGTTAGTGACTTGGAGTCAACACCCAACTTTGCGGGAGTCGACACCTGGTGGCCCCAAATTGATTATATTAGGGCAGAGTCGACACCTTCTCATCCTCAATCATCTCCAAACCTTTTCCAAAACCTCTCCAAGCCTCCCAAAACCAATATTCCTCAAATCAACCATTCCTTAAGATTTCTATGGCACCTAAGCATAGGGGATCGATCTTTGAAGCTCCCGTGACTACAAGGAAGCGAACGGTGCGACGCCCTGTCCGTGAACCTACATCGAGCGATGATTCTTCTTCAACGCACTCTGACAATCCTAGCCTCTCCTCTCACAAGTAGATATCCTAGCTGGCCAAATCATAACCATGGGAAGGAAGATAGACTTTGAGTTCTTTGAAGCCAAGGGTTTTGCAATTGGTAGACAAATCAAGGAACTTGGTTGGGATAAGATATGTTCCTTAGACGTACCTACTTATCCGGCTCTTGTAAAGGAATTTTACTTCAATTTATCAAGGGAAGATGATGGATTAGTAAGTATGGTAAGAGGAAAGAGAATTCATCTTACTTTCGATATTTTAGGAAATCTTTTAGAAATCCCTGTTGTAGGGATGATTGCTACTAGTCACAGTGACAGAGCAGGAGCATTATCGAGGATGTTGGGTAGAGATTTCACTGATTTTAAGAAAATTAGGGCAAATTAGTTGCCTCTTGAACTTAGACTGTTACATAACATTTGTGGTAGGATCCTATTTCCCAAGACTGGATGTTTTGAGTATATCTCAGAGCGAGACATATTGTTAATGGACAGTATCTTGACAGGTCAGCCAATCAATTTAGCAAGAATGATGATATGGTACATGGCTGAGGCCGGGGGCAAGAGGAGATCTTTATTGCCTTATGGGATGGTCCTAACCATGGCATTTAGAAGTCAAGGAGTTGTTATCTCTGAGAATGAACCCTTGAAGAACCTTAGACACACTGATTATTACAGCCTGGCTACTGTGCATAGAATGGGATTTGTGAAAGTGGATGGTAGATGAGAAAAAAAGGATAATCTAGATGAGAGTGGCTGACTTTGGAGCCACTGCACCTTCTAAGGCAGGTCCTTCAGTGAGGCATCCTTCACCAGAACCTAGCAGATCATCACCACCACCGGCACCTACTTCTGTCCCTGCATCTGTACCAGTGTTTGTTTCTTCTATTGGTTTTTCTAATGTTCAGCTGGAGCAACTTAAAAGTTTATTGTGTACTCAAAAGGAAGAGATAAAGACTGAGTTAGATAGCATATTTATGAACTGAGAGAGACTCTATTCCTTGGATGATAGAGTTAGCAAAATTGAGTCCACCCTTGGAGCCTCCGCAGAATCTTTGAAGGATGATCTAAGATATTTTTGAAGAACTTAAAGAGATTGGAGGTGATTCAGAAACATATTCCAAATCAATGCTGAGTTACAAGAGAAGATCGTTGTTGCATCTGGATTCTTTGATAGGAGATTAAATGAATTCATTGCTACTCAAAGAGAAGGGATGGGCAAGATTCTAGAAGAATTCAAAAGGAGATTTGGGATTTGATGTTTATTTGCTTTAGTTTGATGTTGATTTACTTTTTACTAAATTTTGATGTAATGAAGTTTTTTTTTTTGTAATATGATGTTATGCTTGATTTTGTGAAGTATATAATGAACTTTTTGATACTTAATGAATATCATTTGATCTTTGAAGCATCTCTTAATTTGTCATTTAATTTGAAACTTCTTAACCTTTTTGTTGATTACAAAAAAGGGGGAGAAGTATTTGATATTTGTATATGCATTGGAACAAATAAGCTTAATCAATTAGTATTTAATTGATTGTATATGGGGAGAAGTAATTCACAATTCTATATGTGCATTGAAAGGAAGAAGCTTAATTGACTTAATTTGATATGATAGTTTAATTGGTATAAAACATTAAACTCATATGAGAAGTAATTGATAGTTGTATATGTGTTTACTGTTAAAGGAAAGAAAAGATGTTAAATTGAGTATCATAGGGGGAGCTACTTCATTCAGGGGGAGCTTACCTATGAGAACTAAATATTTGAGGTATTTGATTTAAAATTCTTATTGTTTAATCATGCATATACTCAATATTTTTATAATCATCAAAAAGGGGGAGATTGTTGACCCAATTATTGATTTTGATGATTAACAAAAGACATGAGCATATTCACTATGTTTCTGACAGATTTAATAAGTGTTTCAAGGATTAAAAATGTTTAATCAATCAAAAAGAATAAAGGAATAAGTTTTGAATCAAATTTTAAAGAAATTTTTTAAAGTTCAGAACTTAGAGTCGACACCCAAATAGTCAGGAGCCGACCCCAAGGCGTATCAAAAGATTTCTGGATTTTTGGCACGGTCTGGAGTCGACACTCAGAGTTTCGAAGCCGACTCCAACCTGAGATATAGAGAAGTGTATTCTGTTTCAGTTTTCGGAGCCGATACCTAGAATTCGGAAGCCGACACCTGAGAGTTCGGGAGCTGACACCTGAGCTTCTGGAGCCGACTCTAACCTGAGAACAAAGAACATTTTTTTATAGACATTTCTGAAGCTGACACTCTTGGATTCCGAAGCTGACTCTCGAAAGCAATGAGCCGACACTTAACTTTCTCGGAGCCGACTCCTCAACAACTTTTTGTTTACTATTTTTGGACAACCGATCTGGAGCCGACACCTGAAAAGTTGGAGCCGACTCCAACCTGTCAGGAACGGATTTTCAATTGTCATAATGGACTCCAATGGTAATATTTTTCCACCTAATCTCTAATGGCTATTTTTCTTTGTTTGTAGAAGTATCCAAGCATCTCATAACGGCTATATTTTCACCTAAACTTGGATTAAGAGATATATAAAAAGGGGGAACCATCCATTAAAAAAAAAAGAGACTAGAGACTAAAAAATCCAAAAAATCTTGAGAGAGAAATCAAAGAGGAAAGACTCAGAGCTCAAATCCATCAATCCCAGAAAGTTCAAAGAGAAATCCATAAGCTTCTCAAGATCAAATCAAGGAGATTTTCAACGTTAGAAGAAAGAAAGCAAAAGCCCCAAATCCTCAACTTCTCAACTGCAACTTTCAGTGAAGAATCTGAGCTAAGGCCCTGATTCAATCTTTCAAAGGAGAAGAGGAAAAGAAGAAAGCTTGCTTTCAAAATGCTTCTATCAGGCTTTCCTATCCTTGTTTATTTATTTGTATATTTGCTCATTTAAGGAGCTGTTTTATATTCTAAACTCTATTTTCCATTTGTGTTTGCTAATTCAATCAGGGGATTGAAATAGTGGAGGTAATATACCTCGGGACAAGCTAAGGATAGCTTGTGGTTGGGTTTATGCTGGTGAGCCTGGTAAAACCAGCTAGATTCGTTGTGATCCCGGGGGAAACAACAAGTTTTGAGTTGTGAGCTTGTAAAACAACTCGGCTGTAATCAAGTGGATTATAGTGTGGGCCCAAGTGCTACTTGGGAGTGGACGTAGGTGTTGGATACACCGAACCACTATAAAATCTTTGTGTTTGTCATGCTTTGTCTCTCTCTCTTTCTATCTCATTATTTGTGCTTAGCATTTATCTTGCACTCAATCTCTTTTATTTCAAAGCACATAGTTTTAAAGAGCTAATTTTTTAAGAACCCAATTCATCCTCCCTCTTTGGTTACCATCTGGGCCAACACATATACTCAGTGTTTTTGTCTTCATAAAAAAGGGAGAGATTATTGATCCAATTACTGATTTTAATGAATAACAAAAATCACATGAGTATTTTCTTATGTTACTAATAATTTTGATTAAGTGTTTCAGAAATTATAATGTTTATTTAATCAAAATTCAAGAAAAATTGAGTTTGAATCCATGTCTAATGTCAAATGTCAAGTTTTAATCATTAGAGCCGACTCCGGAGCGTATCGGAATAGTTTGGCACTTTCAGCATAGATTAGAGCTAACTTCTGCAGAGATTAGAGCGACTCTAATTGAAAGACAGAGAATCTCATTTCTGCATCCAATTAGAACCGACTCCTGCAGGAAATTAGAACTGACTCTAATAGTTATACAAAAATTATATTTTTTGAAGTTTCCGACTCCAGCATTCGCTAAAAAGGCAACTCCCATACGAGAGGTGTCGACCCCTCGAAAAGCCAGAACTAACTCTGCGATGAGCAAAAGTTTTTATTTTGAACATCCTGAGTTAGAGCTGACTCTAGGTCTTATTAGAGCCAACTCTAATCTGTCAAAAATGAATTTTAGAAGTGTCAGAGATGACTCCAACGCTTGTCTTTTCTCCAACAAACTTCAATGGCTATTTTCTCTTTCGTGCTAAACACCTCCTCAAGTACTTTTAATGGCTAGTTTTCATCTAAAGTGGATTTAAAAGAGATTATAAAAGGGAAGCCATCCGACCATTTTGAAAGAAGAAAAAAAGAGAGAATAGAATTGAAAATCAAAAGGATAGAATTCAAGTTTGAATCCTTTTGTTCAAAACTAAGTTTAGAGAAATTCAAAGTATTCAAAAGCCAACCTTAAAGGATTTCTACCAAATCAAAAGGAGAAGTAAAGAGCCCTAATTCTTCAAAAGCCTCTACATCAACGATTCTTCCAAAGCTTCAAGCCCAACTTGAGGAAGATCATTTTAGAAGAAAAGAAGAAACAAAGAAAAACCCAACTTCAAAAATCTTCTAAATTAGGCTCTTCTATTTTTATCTTGATTATATTATCTTATTTGCTCATTTGAGAAGATTGATTACTGTTGTAACTATCTTTCTATTATTCTTGTTGATTGATTCAATCAAGGGATTGAATCAAGGAGGTAGATCAGCCTTGTTCAAGCGAGAAAGCTTGGGATAGGTTTTGTGCTAGTGAACCTGTGAAAATCAGTTGAGTTCGTTATGATCTCGTTGTTAAAACAATAAGTTTGAGTTGTGAGCTTGCAAAACAACTCTGCTATAATCAGGATGATTATAGTGTGGGCCCAAGAGTTCCTTGGGAGTGGATGTAGGTGTAGCTAAAACCGAACCACTATATTTTTTATGTTTATTGTGCTTGTCTCTCCTTCTTTCTACTCTATCTTTATTCACTGCTTGCATTCTTAGCACCACACTCATTGCATATATCCTTGTGTACTATTACTTTTGAAATTATTTTTAAGCGTCTAAATTTTTTAAGAACCCAATTCAACCCCCTCTTGGGTTGCCATCTGGGCCAACACCATCCTTTTTCTTCACAAACAATACCGGTGCACCCCATGGTGAAATACTGGGTCTAATAAACCCTTTATCCAATAATTCTTGTAACTAGCTTTTCAATTCTTTCAATTCAGCTGGAGCCATTCTATAAGGTGTCCTAGCTATTGGTCTAGTATCTGAAATTAGATATATACTAAAATCAATCCTTCTATCAGGAGGTAACCCTGGTACCTTTTCAAAAAATACATTTGAAAAATCCCTTGCCACAGGAATATCTGCCAGTTCTAAACCATTGCCCTTTAGGCTCACCACACAAGCTAGAAAGGCTTCATATCCCTTTGCTAGCATTCGATTGCCGATAGAGCTAAAACCACTCCTGAGAGCAATCCCCTCCTATCACTCATAAAAATAGACCTCCCTACCATCAGAGGTTTGTAACACAATTTCTTTTCTCAAGAAATCTACTCTGGCTCTATGCACAGACAACCAACCCATCTCTAGGATGGCATCAAACTCTTTCAAACTCAAAGGGATCAAATTTGCTACTAATTTTTGACCCTCCACAGAAATATCACAATCTCTATACACCTGATCTGCTATAAAAGGCCTTCCTATGAATATAGATACCACCAACTAGCTATCAAACAGACCCATATTTCTATCTAGATGCTTAGCAAACTCACATGATATGAATGAATGCGTAGATCCAGAATCAATCGAAATATATGCATTATGATTATAAAGGGGTAGCATACCTGTCACCACATCTGAATCAATTTGGGCCGCCTGCCTGGTCATAGCAAATACTCTGGCTTCAGCCCTTGGAACATTGGATGACCCTCGTAGCTGATTAGCATTGAACCTCAACTGATTGGCTGGAGCTGGGGCACCACTGTTGTCAGCTCCCCCTCCTCTCTAGGGCCACCGACAGTACACCTGCACACTTGTGGTAATCGGATAGAGTTTTACTAGTCTTTATGTAGCGCTCCATAAAGAGCTAGAGAACCCCAACTAATTATCATAAGTGGCAGACACATGAAACACATCCTGTTAAAACTTTCACTTTCATCTCAATTATATACACAAATCACCCAATCAACATTAAGCATCAACCTGCTCAGATAATATTTTTCATGACATTCCTCAGGCAGTTTACAAGATCACATTCACATTCGACATTAAAATCCTAAGTGCGCACATCATACTCATAATCTTCTCCAAAACATAAGTCTCGTATTCATATCCAAAAAGGTCTAAAACATCATTACATCCCACTGTACACTACACATATACAAAATACAATTATCAAACCCCCTCTCTCAATATACAAGGCTAGCATTTAAACACTCTTGCATCCAAGCAAGCTTCACCGGCTAAGGGTCCTGTCCTGCTTATCTTGTGATCCTGGCAGAAATACTCACTGATCTGAAAGAATATTTAAATCCTAGAGGGAATGAGACCTAAGTCCCAGTGACTGGATAACCATCTAACTATGGAGAAATAGAGAACCATACCTCTTAATTTCAATCGTATGCTGAAACTATTTAACTTGTACAACTCAAAGTACATTTTTAACATGATATCAGATAAATAAAATGTAGCTTATTCTTCAAATAACATATCAGTACTGGAATACTCTATAATAACTCTTCACTGAAAGATAACTCATTAAAATAAAACTTCATGCATTACAATATAAAGATATGCATTCTTTATCTACAACCCAGACTCCCATCAGGATCTGCTTGCCCACTGGCATCTCAAGTAAGATCTCCCTCTCGGATAACTATTTGGCCCATTGGCCCTTTTTATATCACAACATATGCTTTTAGATCTCATGATGCTGGGCTGTGTGTGTAATGCCTCTGAGGTACAACCCTACAGTCGCCCTTCTGTAGGTTACTCTCATCGGGTGCGTGACTAGCAACAGGATCCCCGCACAAATAGCACCCCTTACCCGTGCGGTTCACCTGGCAAAGTGCTTTGTTCCTTAACCCTGGAACCTCGGGTTTTCTCTCTGCCCCCACGGGCTATATATAGTAACCAGCTCCACTGAGCTATGATTCATGCCCCACGGGCTGCTCACAACCAGCCCCACTGGCCTGGTTAGGCATGCACTCACCCTGATTCTGGGGTTCATCGTACGATCTGTTCGCAAGGAGGTGCCGGCTCGATAGTAGTGTGCAATGCTCATGCTACAGTACAGTCTAAAGGGTGATCAGCCCCCTAGCTGCCTGATGCTCAGTATGACTCATACATCATTTGTAAAGCTTTATCATGCAAATATGCCATGTATACATTAAAAATTCCCTCATTGAAACTCATGCTTATGTGTTTATGCTCAAAACTCATTTATCAGATTATCATATACTAGGTTCTCATTTCTCATATTTAAAACATACATAATACTCAGCTAAACATAGCATACCATAACTAGGTATAAATCTCATTATACTAGCTCAAATTAACCTCTCATTGCTAGATGAGAAATCCACTCACCTTAGTAGGTTACTCCTCGACTGGTACAGCTGGTACTCAACTCTGGTATTTGGCTCCCTGGAATAACCCTCTTGACCTACGTCAACATACAGATACAATGGCTATTAGGATTACCTCCACACGAGGTTTTCCCGAACCGTGCATGCTTACATGATCTATCCTCTAATATCTCATTATTTTCTTCCACCCAATCTCTACTCAAGATTACTTCTACTATTACCTCAAAATACACTAATCTAAGAAAATCTAAAGTCATACAAGACCTAGGGAAGCTATAGCTTACCTGGAGTCGAACACAAATCCCCAAGCTTCCCTTTCCCTTTTCTCTTTCTTCCTCCTTTTTCTTCTTCTTCTTCCTTTTCCTCTCTTTTCTCCTCTTCTTTCTTTCTTTCTTTCTTTCTTTCTTTTCTCTGGCTGAACCCACGTTCCCCTTTTTCTCTAATGACTTGGGGACCAAGTCATAGGAAACTTAAGGGTTAAGGCATGCCAAATCTCCCTTTTACCCTCACACACTCTTAACACACACTTTTTGGAAAACACGTGGCTCACTTATAACCATGCTATTTTGCCCTTATATTTTCTTTCCTAAGTTGCCCTTAACACAATTTGCAATTGACATCGGAGCCTTTTTCCCCTTTTGCCCCTGATATAGCATTTTTTTAATAGATTTATAGCCCAGATCATCCTTTTTCGCTTAAATCTATACTTTTATGTAACATTCTAAGAAAAGACTTTACCATCTTGAAGAACTCGATTTTAGAAATCCAACGGTTCAAACGGCATCCAAAATCGGACTTGAAACGGATTAAATATGAATTTCTCAAGATTTAACTCAGAAAAAACCTGCCGTCGCGGAGTCGGCTCGAACAGATGGCGAGTCGGCTCGAGCAGAAGTAGGGGTCGACTCCAGAAAAGTACGAGTCGACTCCTGAAAGGTAGGAGTCGACTCCAGCACTGTAGGGGGTCGACTCCTAAGCTGCCAAAAGTTTAAAAACGTGCTGGAGTCGACTCCTATCAGAGTGGAGTCGACTCCAACCACTAAAAACGTCATTTTTAGGATAAAACTCAAACTAAACTTGATTTTTCTTATGATTTAAACCCATTAAACTTAAGTCTCTCAATTTCTCAAATCAGACTCATTAACATTTAGAAATATACTTATTTACTCCAAAAATTTCTTCTCTTTACATTTATCAAAAGGCCAACACACCCATATCAAGAAAACTTTCTGACTTTCATTTTACTGAAAATGCCATAGATTACAAGGTTTTCAGGATGTTACAATTCTCCCCCCTCTTAAGAAATTCGTCCTCGAAATTTAGCTAGATATTTTCAAATAGATGGGGGTACTTAAATCTCATCTCATCCTCTCGCTCCCATGTAGCCTCCTCTTTTTGATGATTTAACCATTGCACCTTAACTAATGGAATTCTTTTACTGCGGAGCTGCTTAATTTCCCTACTCAAGATCTTCACTGGTTCTGTTGCAAATGATAAATCCCCCTGTAACTCTATAGTCTCAGACTGAATCACATGAGAGGAATCTGGCACATACCTCCTAAGCATTGATACATGAAATACATTATGAATCTGAGATAACTCTGGAGGTAAAGCCAATCTATAAGCTAGTGTCCCAACTCTTTCCAGAATTTCATAGGGTCCAATATACCTGGGACTCAACTTGCCTTTCTTTCCAAATCTCATAATACCTCGCCAAGGAGATACCTTCAGAAAGACTCTATCTCCAACCTCAAACTTTACCTCTCTATTTTTTTATCTGCATAGCTCTTCTGTCTATCCTGGGCTGCCTTTAATTTAGCTCTTATAATTTTAACTTGATCTGCTGTAAGCTGCACTAACTCAGGGCCTAACAGCCTTCTCTCTCCCTCCTCATCCCAACACACTGGAGTTCTACATTTTTCTCCCATACAAGGCCTCATATGGTGCCATATCAATGCTAGAATGGTAGCTGTTATTGTAAGCAAACTCTACTAAAGGTAGATGATCATCCCAGCTACCAGAAAATTCCATGACACAAGCTCTCAGCATATCCTCCAGTGTCTGGATGGTTCTTTCTGACTGACCATCGGTTTGGGGATGAAATGCTGTACTGAACCTCAATTTAGTCCCCAAAGCTTTCTGTAATTCTGCCCAAAATTGAGATGTGAACCTTGGATCTCTATCTGATACTATCGATACTGGCACACCATGCCTACTCACAATTTCATGCACATATAATTCTGCTAATCTATCCAAGGTAAAGACAATCTTAATCGGGCAGAAAATGAGCAGACTTAGTCAATCTATCAACTATCACCCATATAGCATCATTGCCCCTTCTGGTCTTTGGGAGTCCTACAACGAAATCCATAGTTATATGCTCCCACTTCCACTCTGGCACAAACAGAGGCTGAAGCTTTCCAGCTGGACACTGATGTTCAGCCTTAATCTGCTGACACACCAAACACTTAGATACATACTCAGCTATCTCCTTTTTCATACCATTCCACCAGTAATTCTGTTTGATAGTTCTATACATCTTAGTACTACCTGGATGCATTGAATAAGCTGAGCTATGTGCTTCCCTTAAAATCTGATCTTTCACTGATTCCACAGCTGGCACACAAACTCTGCCCTTGAATAATAACACTCCATCACCTCTAAAGAAAACTCTGACTGAGACCCACTCTGAATTAAATTTCTGGCTTTAAGTAAATGTAGATCTAGCAACTGAGCTTCTCTTATTTCTTCTAGCATTTGGGGTCTCACCTGAAGTAGCCAACAAGGCTCCTGACTCTTC